>JAWPHD010014860.1:0-58669 GCA_037043455.1 Cyrtodaria siliqua
AAAAAAAAAAGTTTAAAAAAAAGTGTGGGGAGGTGGGAGTGGGGGCGTGGGGGAGAGGGGGGGGAGGAGGGAGCCCATGACCCAATATGGGTGAAGTAATAAGATGCATAATGCTATAACAAATCCCAAACCAAAATTATAGATATATACATGCTTACATGCAAACCTAGATCTGCATTTTATTGCACATTTTATGGGCCATCACAATTTGGGTTCCATGGGAGCCCAGAATTTGCAGAAGACAAAATTACTTATCCAACCCTTTACAACATACTATAAGGAAACCAATTCCAAACTTTAGTTCAGCTAGGACAAAAAATGTAAGAGATATAGACCTGTAAACACAGCTGACACGCAAAATTTGATGTGAAACAGACATATTTTAAGGGCTATCAGAATTTGGGTTCCATGGAGCCCAGGGGTTACAGGAACCAAAATTACTTAAGCAGCCCTTACGATAATGCTATAAGGAAGCTAATGGCCAAATTTGGTTGTGCTAGGGTAAGAATTGTAAGAGATATAGTCTTGTAAACACAGCTTACACGCAAAATTTGATGTGAAATTGGACACATTTTATGGACTATCATAATTTGCGTTCCATGGGAGCCCATGGGTAACAGGAACCAAAATTGCTTATGCAGCCCTTAAGATAATGCTACAAGGAAGCCCATGAACAAATTTAGTTGTGGTAGATAAGAAATGTAAGAGATATAGACTTGTAAACACAGCTTACACGTAAACCTTGATGAGGGACGCCGACGCCGACGCCAACGCCAACGCCGACGCCAACGCTGACGCCGACGCCGGGGTGATTACATAAGCTCTCTTATTCTTCGAATAGTCGAGCTAAAATGGAATACAAATTGTGAGAAATCAATATGATACTATTATATGGCTGAAACATGATAAGAATGTTTTTCAAACTGACAGTGATATTTATTTATGTGGAGTTTATGTCTGGGGGTTTAGATTCACCTGCATATAATGTTGCACAAGTAGATCTGTTTCAAATCTTACAAGATGATGTTAATTATTTCGATAACCGGGGAGCTACCTTAATTGTTGGTGGTTGGAAAGCGCGTATAGGTAAAGGTGTCAAAAAAGGCTATATTGTGTGCGATAGAGTAGTGAGCGATATTGACGATATTGATTACATGCCGGATTATCCATTATGTCGTAATTCTACGGATACTGTTTGTAATGCGCAAGGCAACAGACTCCTTGATTTGTGTAAATCAGCTTCCTTGAGATTGGCTAACGGTAGGCTAGGTAATGATCATTCCATAGGGTCGTTCACATATATGAGACGTAACGGTGCGAGTGTAATTGATTACTTGCTTTTAAAAGAATTCAATTTTGCACGAGTAAGGGAGTTTAAAGTTGAACCATTCAATGAATGGTCCGATCATGCACCGTTATCTTTTATTGTTAAATGCAATACATATAAGCATGACTTTCAGCCTACGGAAAGAATTACAATTAAATATGACGATAAGCTTCGTGATAAATTCCGCAGTGGTTTAATCGGAAGATTAACAGATTTTAACAATAATTCGTTGAATATTAATAATAACCTAAATGATAGGGATTGCTTGAAGAACTCTATTAATGGATTTGTTCACATTTTTAGGGAGATCGCGGACACGTCGTCTTGTTGTGGACCCACTATTTTCTAAAACTATAATTGACCGTGAGTACGTGCGTTTTTCAGAAACAAACCATAATAAAGCGACTTGGTTCGACTCGGAATTCGTTGAAGCTAAGCGTATTTACTTATCAGCGTTATCAAAATATAATTATTGTAAATCAGTAGAGCATAGAATTGAATTAATGAGAACAAACTACGTTATAAGGTTTTGATAAAGAAAAAGCGGCGCGTCTATGAGTTGAAGAAAAAGCGCGATATTG
The DNA here is from genome assembly GCA_037043455.1 of Cyrtodaria siliqua. Classification (NCBI taxonomy): domain Eukaryota; kingdom Metazoa; phylum Mollusca; class Bivalvia; order Adapedonta; family Hiatellidae; genus Cyrtodaria; species Cyrtodaria siliqua. Next base: position 1,909 of record JAWPHD010014860.1, read on the forward strand.
AAAATTTAAGACATGCTAAACCAAAGGAATTTTGGAAATTATTTTGTCGTAAAAAGAAGGGTACGCATGGAAATATTTCTTTAAAGACGTTTTATAAATATTTTTCCGAATTATCGCAGAATATATCGTCACTTCACAATGATGAGGCCGAAACTTTTTGTGAGGAACGTGATTTTAATGATTTAAATTGAAATTTTGATGAACTGGACAGAGAAATTACTATCTCTGAAGTAATAACGACGGTTAATTCTCTAAAAAAAAAAACAAGGCTTTTGCGGGTGACTGCTTGATAAATGAATACTTTATCGAAGCGATAGACATTATTTCTCCGCATCTCACAGATTTATTTAATGGGTATTTAACTCGGTTTATTTTCCAGATAAATGGTCTGAAGGCATTATCATTCCGCTATTCAAGAAAAATGACCCAGACGACGTAAATAATTATCGAGCCATAACATTAGTAAGCTTCTTATCAAAAATGTTTACAGGTATTTTAAATAAAATAATTAGCATGTGGTGTGATGAAAGCAATATTGTATCGGATGCTCAGTTCGGTTTTAGACAAGGTCGCTCTACCATTGATGCCATATTTGTTTTGAATTGTATTTTACAGAAATTTCTGAATGAAAACAAGCGGTTATATTGTACGTTTGTGGACCTTAAGAAGGCTTTCGACAGTATATATAGAAATGGCCTTTGGCTAAAACTTTTGAAGCTAGGAATTAAAGGTAAATTGTTAAGAATTATACGCGACATGTATGACAAAGTGAAATCTTGTGTACGACATTGTAATTATTTTTCTGAGTTTTTCGAATGTGCAATAGGTCTCAAGCAAGGGGAGGCAATCTCTCCAATAATGTTTTCGCTGTTTGTAGAAGACATGGAATTATTCTTACAAGACAGTAATAAATCTGGACTTACAATAGACGATATTACTTTAATTCTTTTACTTTTCGCAGATGATATGGTTTTGTTTGGAAAATCACCGTCTGAGTTACAAGAAGGTTTAAATTTGTTGAAAGAATATTGCGACAAATGGGGATTGGAGGTTAACGTGGAAAAGACAAAAGTTATGGTTTTTAGAAAAAGGGTTAATCTTTTAGTTAATGAGACATGGGTTTATAATGGAAATAATTTAGAAGTTGTTAACGATTTTAACTACCTCGGAACTGTTTTTAATTATACGGGTTCATACAATTTAAATCAAGAGACCTTAGCAGGTAAAGGATTAAAAGCTTTGAATTTATTAATTGCACATGTAAAAAAATACAATTTTAAACCAAAAAAGTTTTGCCAATTATTTGATGCGTTCGTTGGTTCTATATTAAGCTATGGAGCAGAAATTTGGGGTTTTATAAAGTCAAAGGAGATCGAAAGAATACATTTGAAATTTTGTAAATACTTGTTAAGGGTTAAAACGTCTACTAGTAATTCCGGTATTTATGGAGAACTAGGTAGATACCCATTGTATATTTTAAGGTATGTAAAAATAATAAAGTATTGGAGTAAGGTGGTCGATTCAAAAAACATTTTAATATCAACTTTTTATAAAGATGCTGTGAGAGATTGTGAAAGGGGAATGAAGAATTGGACCAGCAATGTTAAAACCATTATAACTAACTGTGGCTATGATTATGTTTGGAATGACCCAACTTGGAATGACCTATCACAACCTGACTTCTATGGTGATGTGATTTATAAACTTCGTTAAAAAGTTTATCAAAAGAGGTTATGACCCTATCATTTTGCAACGTACTGCATGCTTGGTGGTGGACCCTTTTACAGTTCGCCACTATGCTTTCCTCTTTAATTGTACGATGACCAGACAGGCTGTGGACCCTATGATGACGCCTACCTAAAGCCCATTGGGACGGTGGCGTTTGATGTTTGTCCATGATCTTTCTTGTCGTGCCCTTAATGGTTTACTCTCTTACTGCTCTAGCTTCTGCAAAGTCATTGAGTACCTTCACTGTGGCTTTCTAGGCTATTGTTTTGTTTTGTATTATATTTACACGAGCATATTTGTGTTTTACTTATATTGCCTATTGATGCTGCCTTGTTGGTTAGAGATTAGATCATGGCTGGGATTTCTTTATTTACACTGTCCTGTTTTAATGGGATGACAGTAGGGTAAGTGTGAGGTTTGGTGCACCCTAGAACCGGTTTAAACCCCCAGTGGCCTACTTTGCCACTGACCGTTCCAAGGCGGTAGCCCTATTGTCAACCCTTTTTGTGATTGTGATGTCGTTTGCATTTATTATTGCTTTTGCCTTCTTGTTTGTCTGTTTGCGTGTTTGTTTCTGTGTTTTGTGGTTTACTGTCCTCGTTGAATGCTACTTTCCCTGTCCGATCTTTTTATATTTCTTTTGTATTGATATGAAATCTTTTCATTTGTTGATTAAACAAAAGTTAATAGATTGTTTTGTTCAGAAATGAAAACACTGATGTTGAAAATAATCGAGTTTTATGTTTGTACATTTTAAAACCTCATTCTCATATGAAGTGTATTTAGATATATTGCCGTTGAAATTAAGAACTGCCATGTCGAGGATAAGAGTATCCTCCCACAGACTTAGAATTGAAACTGGCAGATATTCACAAAATAGAACTGATAGAAATCAGATATATTGTACATTGTGTAATAGTACAGACTTAGAAGATGACTATCATTTTATTTTAATTTGTCCTTTGTACGAACAATTACGTAAACTATATGTTAAAAAATATTATTACAGATATCCAAGTGTTTTTAAATTTATTCAGCTGATGCAATCTTCAAGCCAGCAAGAGCTTTTTAGATTATCTAGGTTTGTTAGGGAAGCATTTATTATTCGCAATACTGCAATGTATAATAGTAAAAAATGTATGTTCATCCTCACTGGACATGACATGTAAACTATTAAAACTTAAAAGTATACATGAATCTATGTAATAGGAATAGTTTAATAATTATAACAGGGTAAATACGTGATCCAGAGAGAATGTGTGAGACATTTCGGGCGTCAGATTGAATGGGTGAGTTGTATGAGTGTATAGTATGTATGATTGTGTGTTTGTTCTTTTTCATTGTTTAATGTAAAAATTGCATTGACCTGTCACATATTAACAGATGTAATATGTATTTATATGACGAGAAACATTTGTTTAAGTCATAAATAAAAAATATGTTCTGTTCTGTTCTATGTCACATAATTTTAAATATTTGGATCAAAATGTTAACAAGGTAGGTCCTAAAATGGTAATACTATCAGGCTTAGTTTAGATCTAATCAAAAATGTGGTTAGTATAATATATATGTTTCTAGCTGGCACTAGATTGCCTATTGATATATATTTATCTAGCCGTTTTTGAAAAATAATATCTATAACGGACAAACATAATCGTATTTATAATTAAAGGCATTATATCTACACAACATTACTATAGCATTAATAATACACGATATCAGCTAAAATGTATTTGTGTTGCATATAAAAAAAATTAAAATAAATATACTATCATATCAAACTGCCAAAGTGCTCCATAGCGAATACTCCAACGAAAAAACATATTTATTTGTCTATTTTCAAGCCCCGCTATTTTTTTTACAAGAACAAACATTATATCGGACAAACAGTAAAAGAAATATAAAAAGATCGGACAGGGAAAGTAGCATTCAACGAGGACAGTAAACCACAAAACACAGAAACAAACACGCAAACAGACAAACAAGAAGGCAAAAGCAATAATAAAAGCAAAGGACATCACAAACACAAAAAGGGTTGACAATAGGGCTACCGCCTTGGAACGGTCAGTGGCAAAGTAGGCCACTGGGGGTTTAAACCTGCTCTAGGGTACACCAAACCTCACACTTACCCTACTGTCATCCCATTAAAACAGGACAGTGTAAATAAAGAAATCCCCGCCATGATCTAATCTCTAACCAACAAGGCAGCATCAATAGGCAATATAAGTAAAACACAAATATGCTCGTGTAAATATAATACAAAAAAAACAATAGCCTAGAAATTCACAATGAAGGTACTCAATGACTTTGCAGAAGCCAGAGCAGTAAGAGAATAACCCATTAAGGGCACGACAAGAAAGATCATGGACAAACATCAAGAAATTACATCTACACTCAACCCGTGCTTTCTTTCAAGTTATAATGAAATGTATATCAACAAACAGTAGCACATATTAATAATCAAAATATATATATATATTTACACAACTTTAATACTACACGAGGCCAGCTACCGAAGTTATCAAAATACTCCACTGTAAATAGCTAACGGTTACAATGACACCTTTAACATCTACTATTATTATTATAATTATTATTATTATTATTATTATTATTATTATTGTTGTTATTATTATTATTATTATTATTATTATTATTAAGTAGCATCTAGGTACACATATTACCTTATGTTGATTCATGTGGCTCATCAACATATTAGTTATAAGAGTACTTCATATCGAAACCACTAACAGTTACAATTACATAGAATTAATGTTTCATCAGTTGTATTGCATACCATATACCGATACCTAAATCACCTAATCAGTACATTGTTTAGTCCATAGGTTTCACGTGAACACCGCTCAACTACAAACATTACACCACCCAGACAGTTTCGCACCGCCCGACTGGCAGTGATTTAGTACAGTCCATTGCGCGAAACTGTCCGCGTACCGCACATACCGCCAAGCAGCGTTCACATGAACCACTGTACCAACAAACATGTTTGTGATGAATACCAATTACATCTATCACAACCTGTAAAACAAATTAAATGCTCTAATTAATTACAGCGATCTCAGCTGGCACTCTTTTTGCATTATCATGTTTTCAATTCAAATTCAATTTTTATTAAAGCATAAACATTTTACAATGTCCATCGCCATCAGCACTGAGGCGGTAATACATACAAGACATACTAAATACAAATACACACATATATTAAAACATGTTCTGGAGAAGAGCATGAGAAATATGTAGGTATGAGTAAACAAATTTAAGGATAAACACGTATATATACTGAGCAACTCTTCTAACTAGACTATTTTTATTTTGCAATACTTTTTTTATTTTAAGTCGTACACAGTTAAAATATATTACTCATACATTTGACCATTCACTCTGTATATGTGTAAAGAAAAACCGAGTCGATAGCTGTCACATTACCTCACACGAAATGCACGTGCGTTTTGTGAAAATTTGCTTTTTTGAATTGTCTCGTGCTAATTTTTTATTTTTATAATCGAATTGTTATAGCCAAACGATATCCACACAATAAAAGCACAATATTTTAAAAATGCGAAGACTAAATATGGAAGAACGAGCGCGAGCAATAGGCATGGTCCAGGCTGGGATGTCTCACTATCAGGTATTGTAATTATTTGACTTACTTTTACGTACTGTTTGTGGCTTTCGAATTGCCCGCTTGATTTGGAAAAAATTAAATTGTGATTTTAAATTTCAATAAATTTTGTTGAAATTACGGAATAAAATGTGAAACACGTTAATGTTGTTGTCTGTACAATTTCAGATAATTTCACTCACTAATAAAGATTATAGAGCCGATTATATACGTAGTCTAGTTAGAAGAGTTGCTCAGTATATTATTGAAAGTAATTATAGCATACGAATTGTTCACACTTCACTAGTATGGCTCGAAACACTATTAAATATTATGTAAGTGCATGATCCACCTATGACCTATATAGATAATCTACTGTGTGATTGCACGAGCTTCACGAATACCAGTACCATAACACATATTTGCATTGTAAACATAAGGCATTACGAAGACAGTGTTGGGTTGTTGGTCACTACATTATTAGAACAGTTATACAATACAATATAATAATACTAATAATAAAACACTTACAAATACTGCACCTGCGCATTCTTTTTAAAAGTATCATAACTATTTATGCTTATTATTACAACCATAATCGATTCTGTAAACTATTTAAGCATAAGCTCTACAAGCCCACAAAGTTTCATTCTTTCCAGAAATAAGTCTGCAATTGGTTATACATTCGTCATGGATTTTTTTTTTTATATATATTCAATGAATAACGTAAATCAAGCTTTAACATGATTACTATTTCGTTGCATGATGTAGTCATGCCAACAGTGTCGTATATAAATATTTAACCTTATTGTAAATACATATACGCATACAAATCATATTTATTCGATTATCGACTTACAGGAACAGTCTCCATGCACAGTACTGACCGTCTCACAAATGGCCGACATGGTCCAGTAAATAACACTTGGTCGCTTTGTCACGTGGTTTTGTTAACATTATATAGTCTGACAGCTATCAAAAATGTATATATATAAATATATACTACATATACTACTCCCAAAGCATGGGTAATTTATTAGCGCTATGATATTTTAGAAATTGACAAAACCATCGAGACAGAGAGATAAAGTATATATAGCATTGATATAAGTCAATGATTGTAAGTCAACTGAATAAATGAAGCTATAGAAAATAGGTCGTACATAATCTCAACTCAAAAGGCACGGTAGTAACGTAGTGAGGTCAGCACGTGCTCCAAATGTAAATATACGCTAAGTGATAGACCAGTTTATCAATGAAGACACGTGCATTTTACCGAATGTTGAAGTGTGATTATGTAGTAAATCACGTGCGGCAGTATGATTACTACTAACAAATGTGTAGTAAATATTACAGAGGTTCAACTGTCTGTGCCGATACTTGTAAAAATGAATATATATGGTATATATAGTTTATTCAAAAGTTCAATATTGAATAATATACGTTGAGTCTTTCCGTATACCTGTTAACATAATTACATATATATATATTATATTTTGTAATTCAAATCATTTTTTATATATAAAAGTATATAAAGTATATATAATGTTAATCACGTTTTCTGTGAATTGGTACAAAAAGCATTAAATTCCAAACAAGATTAGATTTTTAAAAATGATCGCGAACACACAAAGGATCTGTAAAAAATGTTGCAAAGTCCATAGAAACAATAACAGTTACAGACATTCGAGTAACCAATAAGAAGATTATTAATTTTTGTGCAAACTTTCATTGTTAACGATAATTATTGTTGATTGTTGATCTATTGTGAATTATCAACTGAGATAATATGGGTTATGGTCGAATGTCATGGTTGAGCGAACATTGTACGGGTTCGAACACTGCCATGGTCCAAAACTTTTTTTACAGAGTATATAAATGTTACAGAATAGCGTCAGTAGAAATAACTGATATTACTAAGAATTGTGATTTGGATGTAATTATTCTCATGTAGAAGACGGACGTCACAGTTCGTAGTACCAATCAGGGTTGTTATCAACAGCAGCTGCAATAGTTTGTGTATATTATATGTGTTACTGTTTACTGTTGTTTTTTCATTAAGCACGTATTTAACGGTCTTTCATGGATTTAAGTACCACAACAGGGTAATCGCGAACATACACTAGCGTGTGGTTACGTTTATCGTCATTTGACATGTTCCGCCTTCGCGTTATCAACTCGGCCTTCAGATTGGATAACTCTGGTTTAGATCGTGTACCACGCTAAACCCAGATCCCGTTTTCAATTTCCACATTCCAGCCTCCAAAACAGCGTCGCGATCGATCAAATTATTGATGCGGACAATTATGTTGCGCCGAGAGACATCTCCAGTTGGTAGTCGGTGGACGGCCTGAAACATCATACCTTGTACTCGTTCCTTTTCAATTTTCAGGAACTCAAACATGAAGGTGTCCGTTGTTGTTGCGGGCTCTCTATTGCCCTCACCATCAATACCTCTAATAACAAGATTCCACTTGCGTCCCCACAGTTCCAACTTGAGGCGCTCTCGTCTCATCTCCTCCATTTTAGCCTCCACATCTGGTATAGTTTTGTCATGTATGGTTCGGAACTCATCGTTGGCATATTCCACGAAGTTCTCGATGGTATCCACCTTTTCACGCACATTGTTCAAATCCGTCTTAAGGGCTATTGATCAGCCATCTTTGAAAAAAAAATCCAAAATGGATGGGGTATGATTAATTGAAATTTTATCCAAATGCATATTATAGGCATGAACATTGTCAATGATATAATAGATGACATTAATGCAACACTGTTGATGTGAACATATAATATCAGAAACAATATTTATTTGGCAGAAATAGTGCCCTTTATATTCGAAAAGTTTAGTGCAATTTTACTTTAAGATGTTTTGTTTTTTATGTTAAATAAATTTGTCCGTATAAAATGGCACACGAGACATCATTTATAAATAAAGTAAGCCATGTTATCACATCATCCAAAATTCGAAGTACACCATTGTTAAAAAATGAAGATTTTCTTTATACGCCATGTGCCTTCAACACACGCACATGATACACATGAAAAGCATGCAGGTGAATTGTAAATTGAAACATTCGGATAAACAGGTAATTTGATCGAATTCATGTTATTATTTAGTTTGTGCTGTTTTTATAGGAATATAATAATAAGTTACTCTTGTGTTGCCATGTTTCTATTCACAACAAGTCACTCAGTTGTCTTTAATACATCCAAAAATATAGTTGCCATTTATAATAGTATGACAATTAAACCCCGTAAGTGCAACCATACTATAGCATTGAGATTATTTTGAAATTACATGCCATTGAAAGAATAGCTTGTGTTTTTTATTACAATGATTGCCTTTGAAATTTGGATGATGTGATAACATGCCGTATTTAATTTAGAAATGATGTCTCGTGTGCCATTTTTAGATAAATGGACAATTCTATGGACAAATTTATTTAACACAAAAAACAAAACATCTTAGAGTAAAATTGCACTAAACTTTTCGAATATAAAGGGCACTATTTCTGCCAAATAAATATTGTTTCTGATATTATGTTCACATCAATAGCGTTGCATTAATGTCATCTATTATATCATTGACAATGTTCATGCCTATAATATGCACTTGGAGAAAATTTCAATTAATCATACCCCATCCATTTTGGATTTTTTTTTCAAAGATTGCTGTCCAATAACCCTTAATTTGCTCAACTTTTACATCAATCCGACTTTCCAGTGAATTATGTAGTTTAGCAAAACAAACTGACAGGTCTTTAAAGTCTTTACACACATACTTTTCGGCCAATGTGTTGCGCCGTTCACTATCGCTTACTTGTGGAGACGCCATTGCAAAACTCGTGGAAATCGTGCACGTGTATACGTATAAGTGAAACTGAAACTGTTCCAATAAAGGCTCTTTCGCATCAAATTGGAGGTTGACTTAATATCTGAATATGTAATTAAACACTTGCAAGTCAATTTATCCAAAATCCTTTCCAATATATAGCCATTTTGTAATATAATTTCATAGAATAAGCACAGCCAAAATATTTACGTTTTCACCTACCGGAAGTTTTTTTGTTTTTTTTTGAAAGTTGGTACCTGTATTTCACTCTTTCAGAGGCTATTCAAAATGGCGGCGACACAGAAAAACACCCAGCCTAGGGCCAGTCAGACGCACGCCGCAAACCCCACTTCTCCCTTATCATAATGTAACAGTCACTGAAACTAAATTGTGAATTGAACTGAACGGTTGTATCCAAAGGATGTGCTAAAAATAACTCACACAGGTCAAATTATGCTGATGCGTGTATTCACACATAGACAGATCCGGCCCGATAGATCGATGGATTATTTGTACAGGAGTGGAATTAAATCGTTAGGTCGAAATAGTGTTACAATCACGATCGTATATAATTCCAAGTTTTGCATGAGTGCGCAATTTACAAACTACAAATTAATAGAATCTAGATCTATGTCGGTGAACTAAAAAGTGTAACACACCAAGCAAATCATAAATGGGTCATGACTCATGGCATGGATTGTCTGTAGCCCATGTAAGTAAATACACTTTTAATTACTGTAGGACAAGTGTTTAACGTTGAAACATATAAAATAGTGGTGGTTCATATAGGTTCATATATATTAACTTAATTCTGATCATTTTTTAGAACACATGAGTGATAAATGATTGATGAAAATGTAAGCCTTGAAAATACTATTTGTTTCATGAAAATTATGAATGCCACCTGTGACTGTTTGTGACTTACATTTTGGACAGTATCCATGTTCTGGAAAGCACCACATTCAATTCCAGTTGTGTTTTAAGTAAAATATTATGGAAAGCTGGCATTTGTAGCATTGAGAAAGTTGGACAGAGTTATTAATATTACAAACAAATGAAACAATATCATACATGACTGTGTTTTTTTTTCAGGTCTGCTAAGTTAGAGCAGTGTGTAGTGTTACCACAGCGAGACTCAAGTCAAGTTTCGCAGTCTCACAGTATAACTACATCAAGAGCCTTGTATAAGCCAGTGTAAGCACAGCTTCAAAAAAAAATCTATGAATTTATCAATGTATGTTCTTTGCAAAATATGTGGCATTGTGCACCTGCACTTGGTCTCAGACTTCTTCTGCTAAAAATAAAAATGGTGTTTTACAGCTTATCGACACATAAATAGGTCATATTGTGCTTAGTACGGATGTAAAATGAAACAAACAAAATAAAAAGGTCCTTGTATTACATCCAAAATATTAAACTTAACCAAGACCCTGACAACATAATCTGCTGGCATGGCCCAGCAATAGCACGGTGTACGAGAGCAATCTGGAGCTTCCGGGTTCAAGTCACAAATGCACCACTGAGTTTCGTCTTTTTTTTCGGGCAATACACCTTCCCTCAGCCTTGTTTGTTCCTCAGCCTCGTGTTTTGGATTGGGATTGAAACTGGGGAGTCTATCCTCCGAGCACGATAAACAACCATAGAAATACATTCATTAGTAAGAGTAAGACAGGTTCTCGAATTCCTATGTGTCCTTTGGGGCGGTCTAAATAAGGTATACCGGTAATGTGTTGATTAGCAGAAAACGATTTTTTTTTAATTTATCGTACATGTAAAAATTGTTCTATAATCACTATTCATTTACATATTTCAATTCTACAACTTGTTAACTATTTAAGTTGAAACGAAATCTGGTCACGGTAAACAAATTATGTATCTTTTTTAATTTTCCTATGTGCCCTTCCCCTCTTTCAAGGGCGGCTCTAAATGACATATAATGTGTTGTTTGGCCAACTTAGGCCAGAGTTTTTTTGTTTGTTTTTTCAGTTCTTAGAACCTCCAACCCATTTTTTTGTTAAAAAAATGAATAACACAAAAACAAAACTCAACAGGTTTTTTTTAAACACGAAAAACTGCTAAGAAAAGTAACCGGCGATACCCGTATTTTGGTCCCATATTTCAAACAACCATTGATCATGTTTAAAAATGAAAGTAAAATTAGAACGTCATGTTATATATTTTTTTCTGGTCGATGTTCCCACCATGTTCTGTTCAATTTACATTCTTATAAAAAAAAAGGTTTTATAGTCACTTTTTATTCATCTGTTTCAACTCACCAACTTGTTACCTATTTAAGTTGAAACAAAGTGTCTAGTTACATATGTAATAACTTTTTACAACATTAATCAGAAATAATTAAACGAACAAGAATAGTATAACGCGACGATGTAAAATATTTTTTCATTTGTTTTATGAATCATGAGTCAGCAATACCTCATACGGACAGTACTAGCATCAACTTCAAGAACAATATGTCTTGTAACAGGATCACCAGTTCAGCACAATATCATATCAACATACTTGTCTGACTGTTGACAGAGGTGGATCGATGGCGACATTAACTGGACAGTTCATTGGAGTGGCTCAAAATAAGGGCTAATACGAAAATATAAATGTGTTTCTGTTAATCTGACCGACCATGCCCAATGTCTTTATAGGATTAAAATGATGTTTGCTGAATTTTATTGGATTATAAAGTTTGTGGAATAACAGATGGCAGGAGGTGTATATTTCTGGTTCTACCCAGAAAAGTGGGTGGTCTGCCTCCACCAAAAAACAACAAACAGATACATGTATATATATAACCCCACATATGTTGAAAATGACTTGCACCATATAAACAATACAGGATGAGAGGTGCGCATAGTAAAGGGACATGCAGCAATCTTTTTTTTTAAACTCCAAAATGTTATAACTTATAATTTAAATATAAGCAAGTGGGGGGAAAGTGAAAATCAATTCTGATTAATCAATGGAGGTGTTAGTTGTAATGCTTGGTAAATACTTCAAAAATGCTGTGTGTCCCTTTAATAAATAAAAACATTTATTGTATGATGCAATTTAATTTTTTTTGTAATACCCTTTATATTTGGGATGGAAATGTTTGAAATAAAATGTTTTAAATCAAATAAATAATTCACTTCGATATCTGAATTGTTACATATGTTTTACTTAGTTATGAAAGATAATATTTAAGACCTTAATGTGTACCTTAAATGTTTATTGTTTACCATCGAATGGTGAGGCGGCATATGGTGTTAGTCATATGTGCGTCTATATCCTTCCACAGTTTTTAACCAATTGTTTCGAAACTTTACATGATGTTTATCTATGATGTCTAGAGGTGTATATCGATTTTGCATCAAAATAAACTTTATTTATGAATATATATTCTTGCATTGTACAATTTGCCACGGATTGTTGTCAGTGCGGTCAGTCGTGTCCCATGGACTTATTGAGTTATGGAGATGTTCGGTAATCTTTTTTATATTTGTATACATTCTCATTTTCACCGCTGCAGGTTCAATTCCCACTGGGAGCTCAACTTGTAGGTGAGAAAGTGTTGATTCTTACGATTTGCAGAACGTATACAGTACTGGTTCTACCTTGGAAATATGGCCTAAAATATCCTATAATGACATAAAACACCATTCAACTTTAAAAATAAAAAGTAAAAAAATGGCCTTCTAATTCATCTTAGGTTTCAACCGACACATGGTCTATATTTAAACTAATACAAGTATGATCCCCTCAAACCCTTTTATGTATGGGTGATATATTCCACGGTTGATTAATTGATACTAGCATGGGACAACTACAGTACATATGACAGTTCTGAGTGCAGTTGCGGATGAATTGAACTGAATGTTGTTTAACGGCTCATCAACACCGTACAGGTTATTTAGAGCCGCCCCAGAGAGAGGGGAAGGATACATAGGAATCCGGGAACCGTGCCCTAATCTTATTATTGAATAGATTACTATGGTTATTTAACATGCTCGGATGATAGACCTATACGCGGGATCGCCCGGTTTACGTCCCCATCCGACGAACGAGGCTAAGGGAAAGTGTCTTGCCCAAGAACACACCGACAAAACGCAGTGGCACCACCTCCGGTTACAAATCTGCTGCGCTACTGACTGCGCCAAGTTGCGGATGACAATTAGACACTGGACAGTCTAGTCAAAAACACAGCAACAAATACATTATCTGAATATGTTCAAAAAAGGTATGCTTGCAAGAGCTTTCAAAACAAACTTTTATGATTTTAGTAGGAGTGGGAAGGGGATGGGGCGCGTCCTTTTAAAAAACATCTCAGCTCAGATGCCCTCCCCCTCCTTCTCTCCACCCCAACTCCCATCTTGAACATTAGCGATTGTTACGTATACTTTCCCCATATGAGAGGGTGCCCAATACTATCCATTGAATACGCGCCTGCAGTTCCAAGTCAATATCACAGTTGAGTCAAACAACTCGTATTTACGTGTACTTTTGATAAACAAATAACATGCTTTTCGTGACATGCAGCAAATTTCATGAGCTAAAACAACAATTCAAGTGTCTCCTCGTATTTTATCTAACAAAAAACACACAATTGTTGTCATTTTAAACGTATTCTCAAAATGGCATCTTTTAGAGTTATCGCTCCTCGCTTCGACATTTTAAAGGCGGTACAGCCGAAAATCAAGAAACTTTAAGCGGAAATGAAATTTCATCATCAAAAATTGTCACAGTCTTCTAAATTATGTGTTTTAAAAAATCCAAAATGGCGGACATTTATAAAAAAAATTGACGTTGCCGAAAGATGACGTACTACTTTTCGTTGCCATGCGTTACCAAATATTTAATAGATGTAGGAAAATATCAAGGCTGCTGCCCTACTGATCTGCTAGATGAATGAAGGTCCGATTTTTCACGCGCATAGCGTCGACGTTTGAGTGACGTCATGTTGTTAACCGTTAACCCGATAAGCAGAGCTATAATAGCCTTTGCGTGCATTGTAAATCCAGATTAGGGTTTACAAGGTCTTCTGGCTACTGATCAGTCATTTCCCCAAAAACATCCTTTTATCACATAAATGGAATGTGTTTATTCAAAGGAAGAACAGCCGATTATATATATGTATGAGGTTAAGGTTTTGAAAGTCTCGAAAAAAAATCTCAAAATCAGGCCAAAATCGCCCACAACATGAGGGGCGATTTCAAACGTCATATTTCCCCACAGGCCCTGATTCTGGATCCGTGTAGCATAGCGTAACGAAAAAATCAAAAGCGGCCAGGGTGATCGAGGCTATGCAATGGACGATACTTTTGGCGGTAACCGCCGCCCACAGAGGTGCTCCTTTGAAGTTGTAAACTATGTAGAAACGAGTAGTAGAAGCGTCGATTGAGACCCACGACTGTACATGCGCAAAATGACGTCATCAGATGATGAAATAGTTTCTGGCGGTGGTGAAATGTTTCTATTTTTAGGACATGACAAGAACAGGCATGTTTCAAGGTGTTGTGAAATCTTAATGGTACTATTTTCAGAATAAGATAAACAGACAGACGAATTTCTGAACGAGTGTACTTCTAAAATCTCCCAGTTTCCTTTATCAGAATAAAAAGTCTTCAATAACCTTACGGTAGTCCATGAAGCGCAATGTATTTAGAGGGTATTAACTGGGGTAGGTGTGCCTCTTTGTGATATTGGCTCGAGATAGCTATTGGCTCGCGCTAAAGCTCTCGGGCCTCATATGGCTATCAAGGGCCAATGTCACAAAGAGGCACACCTACCCCAGTTAAAGACCTGTTTATAACATGTGTAACCAAAACAATATCATTTTGGATAGATAGAAAAACTAAAACATATTCTACTTGTGTATTTTTTGCTTAAATGTGACTTTAAAAAGTTTATCAAAAGAGGTTATGACCCTATCATTTTGCAACGTACTGCATGCTTGGTGGTGGACCCTTTTACAGTTCGCCACTATGCTTTCTTCTTTAATTGTACGATGACCGGACAGGCTGTGGACCCTATGATGACGCCTACCTAAAGCCCATTGGGACGGTGGCGTTTGATGTTTGTCCATGATCTTTCTTGTCGTGCCCTTAATGGTTTATTCTCTTACTGCTCTGGCTTCTGCAAAGTCATTGAGTACCTTCATTGTGGCTTTCTAGGCTATTGTTTTTTTGTATTATATTTACACGAGCATATTTGTGTTTTACTTATATTGCCTATTGATGCTGCCTTGTTGGTTAGATATTAGATCATGGCGGGGATTTCTTTATTTACACTGTCCTGTTTAAATGGGATGACAGTAGGGTAAGTGTGAGGTTTGGTGCACCCTAGAACCGGTTCAAACCCCCAGTGGCCTACTTTGCCACTGACCGGTAGCCCTATTGTCAACCCTTTTTGTGTTTGTGATGTCGTTTGCATTTATTATTGCTTTTGCCTTCTTGTTTGTCTGTTTGCGTGTTTGTTTCTGTGTTTTGTGGTTTACTGTCCTCCTTGAATGCTACTTTCCCTGTCCGATCTTTTTATATTTCTTATCATCGCACAATAGTATTGTTTGTGCCGTGTGGCGACCGTAAAAAGTCTCCCCGTACATCCAATCAATATTGTTATTTTTACATCCTACAGGGATTGTATGACATTCTTTGATCCAGTTTTTCCTTAAATACGTGTGTTTCATATACCGCGTTGAAGGTTTTGTGCTGATCGACATGTTGGCCCATTTTATTAGGGTTTCATTAACTTTCCTCATTATCTTGTATTAGACACTGATGTCGAGTTTTGGACCTCTTTTAACAGTCCGTAAGTTTACTAATATTATTTCTTATGGATCTTTGATACGATTCTAATTCGTATCTCCAATAATTACTAATTGGCCCTTATTTCGCTTTTCGCAGAATGGTATTACTCTCCAAATTAACAATTATGAGTCTATTAGTTGAAACTAAATCTTTCACCTCTTCGGTTACACTCTGCGTCATCAATACAAATTCCACAAAATTACTCTTCATTTCTTAGAATTAAACCATATGTACTCAAAAGTTTCCGTAACTCCTCTACGATCACCTGTTTTGAGGAAATACCATATAAAGTCTCCTTTCAGATATCATTTAGTTCATTCAAAGCGCAGGGTGTTTCCCTCTATTAATAAGTGCAATACTAAGAGGTGCAGTTGTTGAAATTATTTATCTTGCAAGTCCACCATTAAATCAGCTGTTAATGGTAGATTGTTTAATGTATGTCTAGCTTCAAATGTTGATTGACGTACTTCTCACGTAATTTATGTTCTGACTTGAAATGCACCAAGTTGCGGTATACAATATGTTGGACAAACAGGTCGATCCTTAAAAGTTCGATTTCGTGAACACAAATATAATGCAAGTAATCCTAAAAAGTTAAAAAATTACTTGTACCAACACTTTCGTCAGTCAGGTCATAATTTTAATAACGTAACTGTTCAACCGGTTGAATATATATATTTCGATAATGATGCTACTTAAAGCTAAGGATGACCTTAGTGGTTGGGCTAACTCAGGAAAGAATCAATGACGGTGAATGCATTAACATAATTTTAATGCAACTTTTAAAATATGTTTAATATATATACAATTATCTAAAAAAAACAAGCGAATACACAAATGAACTATGAAAAGAATGTTCTCCTGAACGTTTAAGACGTTCTTAGTATTGTTATAAATACTGAATGTCTAAGACACTAAAGTGTTGTTAAAGCTATAACAATGTTGATCTAGCGCGATAACTGTGATGCGCGAGAGCTCATGAAGATGATGATGCGCGAATTCAATGGATGATTGTCATCAAATGCCTTCTGTAAGGGTTGATGACGCGATGCAATGATAGTTAATCTCCACTGAGATTGTGAATGATATTCCTCCAGTGAGGACTGGTAACGGGCCCACCTTGTGTCCCGGGGGTTGTCGTTAGTAAAACCTGGCTGCGCAGGTACGGGGACCGTCTCCACCGCTTGTAACGTTAGTCGTGGAAGCTTAGCTCCACTCCTGGATATCCAAACCTAGATGGCTTATATCCTGGATGGCTTATATCCTGGATTATCCTGGATGGCTTATATCCTGGATGGCTTAGGCTGTAATTATACATACGTTTTAGATGTCGGTTGACAAACATAACAATCTTGCATAATTACCATTACCCAAACAAATCATTATTCAATCAATATATGTAAGCTGTACTAATGATGAGTAGCAATGTATACATATTCTACAACGCCATGTATACGCTATGTACGTCGCTGTTAATCAATGCCCCTAATACATGTAATATAAACATGATCAAATTACTCATATATTACACTCACTGAGTTATGCATGCACGCATTTATTCTTGTCACTCATCTCATTGTTTACTAATGTTAACAATCGTGTATTACAATCACCGAGTTATACGCCAACGTTAACTAATGCACCTATTATCCACTGTTATCAAATTAATATTGTTTTACAGTTAATGATCAATTACAATAATTACATCTAATAAAGTAACTTCAAAATCATATGCTAGTCTAAAGTTATGTTTGAGAAACATCAATGCTAACCGGATGTCGTAACCGCCAATCAAGATGGCGCCGCCCACTGAATACAAATATACGATAAAAGTTTAATAAAACTACTAACCACATGTTGCCTGTGAAATTTGCCGTCCAATCTCTGTTCCAACAAAGTACTATCGATTATCCCGGCGATAGCTAGAAGACAATGGGTTTTATAGCAAACATTACGCCCAAATCATTATTTGCCCCGTTCAGTCCGTGACAAACGTGGCTAAATCTACAGTATTGAATCTACACGCGAGGCCCTTATACAATTTTGCCGTTTAAGGAAAATATACCTATACGTTTACATGCATTAGCACAAAACTAAACTTATGACACGGCCTCTCTGGCGGCCACTTAAAATGTGCACGCTTTTACGTGTTACATGAATAGATCATGAATATTGTGAAATTGTTTCAACTCGAACAATAGATTTTGGGTGTAACCGATACAAGAGCTATATACGACCAGTACGCTCTACCCGTGACATTTTGTGACAACATCTCCCCACTTAAAGAAAGTGCTACACTTTTAAAACTCAACAAAATGATAATTAATATTTACACGTTAAGAAACTATTAATTCTTCTGAGCAAATGAGCGACAAAACGTACAAGCTGATCGCTCAATCGCTTGAGTACGTTAACTATTACTCCTGAGGGATGCAACCTTCAGCCAGTACAACGACCGTCTTCCGGAAAACATCCACTGCAGTTATAACCTTACTATAATATGTAATTACAATTTCAACACTATTCTACAATTGTACACTACCCTGTCGTAACATATACTACTATTGTACAATACACTGCAATACACTATTGTATTAAACCGGTCATTATGTGCGGCGACTTAAATAGTCTGCCCCAATATTGTGCTTTCCTCGGTCTATTACTCCGACTCTACTGTTACTAATAACACTACTTCCTGCCACTACAAGAACTCCAACCTTACACATTGCATCCATCGCATTACCAGTATACTGTTTGCGAAATGGAGTAGGGTCTCTCGATTCCCTAATCGGAGTTGCTAACGTGTGCTTAAAGCTACACTGCACTACATCTGTTGGTCTCGACTTATCGGACCGAACAGTACTACACTCAGAGTCTAAACGACTTACCTCTCGTTTCTCTGCTACACTAAGCATGCCCGATATATCTACATCGGCTGCTGTCTCCTTACCTACACTAGTGGGAGAATATGTGGGACTAGTGTCCTCACTACTGCCTTCCTCACTATCCTCAATAACTGCAACATTAACTACATTTAATACCCCTTGTTGCACATTATCGGTTCTACTGATATACTCTTTCAGCATATTCGCATGAAAGGTCTTTAACTTTCCGTTTATCTCGATACGGTAATCCATAGTGTTCACTATCCCTCTAACGTAAAACGGACCTTTCCATTGTAATAACAACTTGTTATTGTCGGTCGGGAGTAACAGTAACACCTGGTCATCTATCTTAAACTTCCTAGCTCTAGCTTTCTGGTCATAGTACCGTTTGTACTTGGTACTTGCCTTAACTAACTGACTTTGAGCTATCTTACAAGTCTCCTCTAGTTTCTCCTTCAGATCTAAAACATACTGATATGTAGTCTTAACCTCATCACTATCTACTTCACCTGCCCACATCTCTCTAAGAATCCTCATGGGACCTCTAACTGACCTACCGTACAATAACTCAAACGGTGAAAATCCTAAACTCTCTTGTGGAACCTCTCTAAATGCAAACAATAAAGCATTGAGATACTTGTCCCAATCTTTGGGTCTCTCGGTACACATACGCCGTAACATTTGCTTTAACGTCCCGTTAAATCGTTCGACTAACCCGTTACACATAGGGTGATATGGTGTAGTCATGATTTGACGCAAAGACAATAACCTGCTTACTTCAGCCATAAGTTCTGACGTAAACTGTGACCCACAATCAGTCAGCATTTCCTCTGGTACACCTAGCCTACTGAACATATCAACTAATGCCTCAGCTACTCTCTCAGTTTCAATTGAGGGCAATGCTACTGCCTCCGGATACCTAGTTGCATAGTCTACCATGGTCAAAATGTACCTATTTTTCCTATCCGACACTGGAAAAATTGGTCCAACTATGTCTACGGCTACCCGCTTAAATGGTGTATCTATCAGTGGCATCTGACCTAAATGTACTTTGGTCACTCGACCTTTTGGTACTGTCCTTTGGCATACATCGCAGGACCTACAATACCTAGTTACATCTCCACTAACGCCTGGCCAATAAAATTCTGCCAATACTCTATCTGACGTTTTCTTTACGCCTAAATGACCTCCCATAATCGACTCATGAGCTACCTTAAGCACTGTCGTTCTATACTGGGTAGGAACCACTAATTGGTGAAACTGTCTACTACCACTATCTTCAAATTCTCTGTACAATAACCTATTCTTATGTACAAACTTACAACTACCGGACCCTTTACACTTCTTCACTACACCATCCTTGGCCTTCACCTTACAAGGACCTAATGACTCGTCTTGAGTTTGTGCTTCTATAAACTCCGCTTTAGATATGTCTCCTACGGCTGTAGGAACCTTTAATTTTCTATAAGCCTGAGCTTGCTTCTGAACCTGCGCTCTAGTCTCTACGGCATTACTTATGCTACTTCTAAAATCGGACATTACCGGAAGTGCTGAACCATCTATGTTCCCTATCGTTAAATCATACATCGGGTCATCCATACATAGTGCCTCTGTAGTCCCTTTAAAGAAAGGTGTATCTACATCTATTCTCGCTATTGGCACGTGCTCTACCGACTTATTTAGCAACATACACGGTGACTGTTTACCTACCAACTGGTCATCCGTAACTAAACTACGCCTAACTACCACACCTGTACAACCTGTATCCCTCATTACAATTACGTCCGTGCCATTCACTCTACCATCTGCCGTTGGAAGATTTGCATACGGAAAGAGACATGTTCCGATCTTCGCCATTACACCATCCGCTTTAACACAACAGCTACTACTCTCGGTTTTAATAACCGGACTATTACTACCTCTGCCTCTACCTCTACCTCGGTTTTGACCACCTCTACCTCTACCGAAATTCCATGGGTTGTTAAAACCTTGGTTCTGACTCCCTACATTGTTGTCCACTCTACTATTTTCACTAAAATTGTCTATGACAGCGGACACTTTCACCGCTTTCCTACACTCATGTGAAGCATGATTCCCATTACAGTGACGACAACGAATAAAAGGTCTACCTATGTTACCACTATTGCTACCTCCTCTAGCACCCATCGAACTACCTCCTCCTCTATAGTTTCCACTCTGGCCTTTCTGTTTATGATCGTCCCCTTGCCTATCTCTAAAAGTTCTGTCTTTCGACACTACATTATAAGCTCCACCTCTAGCCTCGGCAAACTGATCTGCTTGTGTTGCCATTTCTCCTACACTAGTTAGTTTTCTTTCTTTAAGAAATAAGAACAGATCTCTACTACAAACATTGAATAGCTGGTCACGCAACAAGAAATCTATGAGGCCCTGATAAGTCTGCGCTACCTTCCCTAACTCTAACCACCTATCTAAGTAATTTCTAGACCTACTAATAAACTGAATAAATGACTCGCCTTTCTCAGGCAGACAAGCTCGAAACCGCTTTCTAAAACCTTCTTCAGTTAGCTCAAATCTCTTTAAAAGAGCATCCTTTAACTTGTCATAGTCAAGAGCATCTAAACTAGGTAATCTAGAAAATACATCTAAGGCCTTGCCTCTCAATAACGCACTTAAATGAACTGCCCACTTATCTTTGGTCCATTCCTGTAACTCAGCATAACGCTCGAACCGTAACAAGTAACTGTCCATGTTATCTTTGTCAGCATCAAAGTATGGTAACTTCGAACCTTTTAACTTCCCAGAATAACTATCTTTCCCTTCAGTTTTACTTTCCTTACTATGTGTCTTAGCTGCTTCCAACTCTAAAGCTAACTTATGATCAAACTCCTTTTGCTCCCTTTCCATTATCATCTTAGCCTTAGCTAGTCTACCATCTGTTTCGAACCTCTCATGTTCTAACTCTTGCTTCTCCCTTACTATTCTACTTTCATCATCTCGTGTCTCTTTAGCTAACCTGCCTTCTAATTCTAGCTTCTCTTTATCAGCATCTAGCTTCTCTTTAGCTAATCTACTTTCTAATTCTAGCTTCTCTGTGGCTAGTCTACTTTCTAATTCTACCTTCTCTTTAACTAGTCTACCTTCTACTTCTAACCTATCTTTCTCAGCATCTAGCTTCTCTTTAGCTAGTCTACTTTCTTCATCTCTTTCCTGCTTTGCTAATTCTCTTTCCTTAAGTCTAAATTCCCTTTCCCTAGCCTGTTCGTCTTTAACAAATGTTCTAAGCTCCTCTCCAGCATAACCTAACTCCTTACCCATTTCCGTAAGATCCTTTATGGACGTCATGTCTATGGACATTGTGGACTACTAACTACAATAATTACAATACACACGTCACTAATAATTCTACTCACTTAACTACTAATGGTAAGTCACTGTGTCCTCAGTAAATACCTGGGCATCATCATAGGACAAGTTACATACACATTTGTACTAGCGCTAACTACTAACGGTTATGTATAGATAGTATCTAGCTTCCACAAAACATATACACTACATAAAATATCTTAATTTGATATTGGACATAAACCTTAAACAATCATCGAAATGTGTATAACATGTACATGTATATTTACTTCTCCCTTCAATATAAGTATACTCGAGTGTCACAACATGAGTAGAACGTCTTGTTCGCCAACCTAATTGGATACTATATGTATATCAAGGGAGGTAAAAACAAACACCCAAATTATTGAGCAAAAGTGCCTCAGACCCACTCGTGTAGACCACTGCGACCTCGCGCCAAGGAAAGAACGGACAAAACAACAGTTTGGACTCACCCTACCCTTGTCGTGTCTTGACTTCCAAGCTGTGGCCGTGATCGTCGACAGTCGCCTTGATGGATCAGAGGGTGGTACACAATTCTAAAATAATAAGTAGAGATTTAGTATATCATAATAAAGATCACTTATTGATTCTTTCCCTCCGTAGTCGCCCAAAATCCCACTTCTGACACCAGTTGTCACAGGATGACCTTAGTGGTTGGGCTAACTCAGGAAAGAATCAATGACGGTGAATGCATTAACATAATTTTAATGCAACTTTTAAAATATGTTTAATATATATACAATTATCTAAAAAAAACAAGCGAATACACAAATGAACTATGAAAAGAATGTTCTCCTGAACGTTTAAGACGTTCTTAGTATTGTTATAAATACTGAATGTCTAAGACACTAAAGTGTTGTTAAAGCTATAACAATGTTGATCTAGCGCGATAACTGTGATGCGCGAGAGCTCATGAAGATGATGATGCGCGAATTCAATGGATGATTGTCATCAAATGCCTTCTGTAAGGGTTGATGACGCGATGCAATGATAGTTAATCTCCACTGAGATTGTGAATGATATTCCTCCAGTGAGGACTGGTAACGGGCCCACCTTGTGTCCCGGGGGTTGTCGTTAGTAAAACCTGGCTGCGCAGGTACGGGGACCGTCTCCACCGCTTGTAACGTTAGTCGTGGAAGCTTAGCTCCACTCCTGGATATCCAAACCTAGATGGCTTATATCCTGGATGGCTTATATCCTGGATTATCCTGGATGGCTTATATCCTGGATGGCTTAGGCTGTAATTATACATACGTTTTAGATGTCGGTTGACAAACATAACAATCTTGCATAATTACCATTACCCAAACAAATCATTATTCAATCAATATATGTAAGCTGTACTAATGATGAGTAGCAATGTATACATATTCTACAACGCCATGTATACGCTATGTACGTCGCTGTTAATCAATGCCCCTAATACATGTAATATAAACATGATCAAATTACTCATATATTACACTCACTGAGTTATGCATGCACGCATTTATTCTTGTCACTCATCTCATTGTTTACTAATGTTAACAATCGTGTATTACAATCACCGAGTTATACGCCAACGTTAACGAATGCACCTATTATCCACTGTTATCAAATTAATATTGTTTTACAGTTAATGATCAATTACAATAATTACATCTAATAAAGTAACTTCAAAATCATATGCTAGTCTAAAGTTATGTTTGAGAAACATCAATGCTAACCGGATGTCGTAACCGCCAATCAAGATGGCGCCGCCCACTGAATACAAATATACGATAAAAGTTTAATAAAACTACTAACCACATGTTGCCTGTGAAATTTGCCGTCCAATCTCTGTTCCAACAAAGTACTATCGATTATCCCGGCGATAGCTAGAAGACAATGGGTTTTATAGCAAACATTACGCCCAAATCATTATTTGCCCCGTTCAGTCCGTGACAAACGTGGCTAAATCTACAGTATTGAATCTACACGCGAGGCCCTTATACAATTTTGCCGTTTAAGGAAAATATACCTATACGTTTACATGCATTAGCACAAAACTAAACTTATGACACGGCCTCTCTGGCGGCCACTTAAAATGTGCACGCTTTTACGTGTTACATGAATAGATCATGAATATTGTGAAATTGTTTCAACTCGAACAATAGATTTTGGGTGTAACCGATACAAGAGCTATATACGACCAGTACGCTCTACCCGTGACATTTTGTGACACATATTGCAGAACTTAAGTGGATGAAAAAACTTACAGACACCTTATCCACTCGGCCTTAATGACAATATTTATCAAGAAGGAAATATTTCTAAAGATCCTAATATTGACATTTTTCTATATTTTCTATCCGAAAGCGTAAAGCTAGGTCTCATGGTCTTAGGCGTAATGGTAACATCAAACGTAAATCGCGTGTAATTATTTCTGTCGCTGATTTACATACCATTTTTAAACAGTCTGGAAAGCACTGTATGCTTTCGCGGCTTACCTCTTTGTCCATTTCATCACTAAAGTTGATCGACGAGGAAGCCGACACAATTTTCATTCGTACAGATCCCTTGTATAACACTGCTTCCATAGTTCAAAGTTATACACAACATGTTCTCCGACCCCATATTGACAAGGAGTCTGATCACGTCAGGCATTTTCTAAAACTACTATATATTAACAAAGGTATTGATTTCATTGACATGCCTAGTTTTTTTCGAGATACTCATGTATTGATTCTATCCCAAAATATTTCAAAAATTCTGAAAGTCCTGTAATTTGTTATAAGTATAAAAAGCCTATTAGAAATATTATTTTTAACTACAACAAAATAGTTTCTGACCTTGATATAGTACATAGTACTCCTAAAGAATGTGAATGCAACACATCAAAATTTTTCTATGCTCCAGCAGGTCATGTTATCACTGGTAATTTTGATATTATTGATAAACGTATATGGCATTTGTTTTCGAAAGGTCATTAATATAGATAATCTTCAACTATTGATTTTAATGCCTGTCGTGCCCAGATCGCCCACTCCATTGAATATTTTAGTATCAAATGGTGTCGTAGAGAACATGCGGACCCAAACTCACTTTCTATTTGGAAAAAGTCAATTCTGAAAATTATAGATACACGTATTAACTTTTATAATGCTAACCCCTCTTTACTAACTCCGAGACCTTTGTTTTCCTTTCGTAATTTAAAATCGGGAATTCAGGAATTTCATAATAAATTTGTTTTTAGTTCCTGCAGATAAAGCAGCTAATAATGTAATTATTGTTTGACGCCTACATTACGTCAATGTTTTATCTCTGGAACTCGGCAGCACCAATTCGTATACTCCAGTTAATTCTACCGAGGATGATGTTGTTTCCGCTCATATCACTCGGTGCACTACTTTCAAGGCTGGTGTAAACGATAAGCAAAATAAACTGCCTACTATGTACTGGATTCCTAAATTACATAAAAATCCATATAAGGCTCGCTTTATTTCTAATTCTAGTGCCTGCACCACAACAAACATCTCCAAACTTTTAACTTCTTGTCTTACTGCCGTTAAAGATCACGTTAAACTATATTGTGATAAAACTTATGAAAACTCTGGGATTAATTTATTTTGGTCTATAAAAAATTCAGGAGACGTTCTTGATAAAAAATTTCAAGAAAGGTCAAGTTTCATCAATAAGCACTTATGACTTCTCTACACTATATACAACATTACCACATCACCTTATTAAAGACAAGCTAATTTCTCTTATTCAAAAAACATTTGCTAGAGAAAATACTACATTTTTGGCATGTAATAATATAAAAGCGTTTTTTACTAACGGCAGTTTTGACAATTATACTATGTGGACTTGCTATGAAGTTTGTGAAGCACTCATCTTCCTATTAGATAGTATTTTCGTCAGGTATGGAACCACCGTTTATAGACAAATTGTTGGTATCCCTATGGGTACGAACTGTGCACCACTTGTCGCAGATTTGTTCTTATTTTGCTATGAAAGGGATTTCATGTTGAGTCTTTCACCAGATACCCAGGCAGATGTTATTGAAGCCTTTAATTACACCTCTCGGTATCTGGATGATATATTGAACATTGAAAACCCTTTCTTTCCAACTATGGTTAATTATATTTATCCTAAAGAACTTCAGCTTAATAAAGCTAATACTTCTGATACTAACGCTTCTTTTCTTGATTTACATCTCCCCATTGAAAATTGTGAAATAATTAGCAGAATATATGACAAGAGAGATGATTTTAATTTTGATATTGTTTATTGTCCCCATTTAGATGGGGATGTTCCCCGAGCAACTTCTTATGGGGTCTATGTGTCTCAACTTATTTGTTTTTCTAGAGCTTGTACTCGACTTTAGGACTTTAATATTCGTAATCTTTGTATAACTAAAAAGCTACTCCATCAGGGTTACCGTTACCATAACCTTCGTAAAACCTCTGCAAATATTTATTATCGTAACCCTGATCTTCTTTAAAAATATAAAAGTAATTTAAGAACTCTTCTGCGACAAGGACTATCACAACCTGACTTCTATGGTGACGTGTTTTACAAACTTCGTAAGATTCTTGGTCATGATCACTTTCATACGATCTTTGTTAAACTTGTTAAAAGGTTTATCAAAAGAGGTTATGACCCTATCGTTTTGCAACGCACTGCATGCTAGTTGATGGACTCTTTT
Organism: Cyrtodaria siliqua; assembly: GCA_037043455.1. NCBI lineage: Eukaryota > Metazoa > Mollusca > Bivalvia > Adapedonta > Hiatellidae > Cyrtodaria > Cyrtodaria siliqua. The sequence goes on from JAWPHD010014860.1 coordinate 28,811, forward strand.
ACAGTTCGCCACTATGCTTTCTTCCTATTTAATTGTGCGATGACCGGACGAGCTGTGGACCCTGTGATGACGTCTACCTAAAGCCCAAAAAGACGGTGACGTTGATGTTTGTCTGCAGTCTTGTCTTGTCGTGCCCTCAATGGTTTATTCTCTTGTTGCTCTGGCTTCTGCCAAGTCATTGAGTACATTCTTTTTGGCTTTCGAAGCTATTGTTTTTTTGTATTTATATATACACGAGCATATTTGTGTTTTACTTATATTGCCTTGTGGGTTACAGAATAGTTCTTGGCGGGGAATTATTTATTTACACTGTCCAGTTTTATTGCGTTGACAGTAGGGTAAGTGTGAGGTTTGGTGCACCTTAGAACCTGGTTTAAAACCCCCAGCAGCCTTTTTTGCCACCGACCGTTCCAAGGCGGTAGCCCTATTGTCAACCCTTTTGTGTTTGTGATGTCTTATTTAGCCTTTTATTCATCTTTATATTTGTTCTTTGTTTCTGTGTGTGTTTTTGGTTTACTGCTGTTTTCCTGTTCGATTTTTATATCTATATTTCATATCCGTTTTATTAACGTTTACGTCATGATCCGGCCATATGTCGACAAACATACTTTTCCTTAAACGTATGACTTCTCGGAGAGATTCTGACATTCTCATGCCGTCAGGTAACCTTAACATTTTTGCGAATCTGAGAACACGTTGTTGAAAAGGATCCTTTTGCATCTGATAAAAGTCAACCCAAAACTGGGTGTAGTCATCACGTAGACGTTTTCTTAATGTACGGTAGTATGATATTAGCAGCTGTGTGGAGCGCTTTTTCTTTACACATTCCATCTTGTATGTATTTCAGCTGCTTTTTTCTGAAATTCGTTAGAAACAGAATCCCGAATAGGTGTTTGGAATCGTCTGTTCCACACTATTCGTGCGTCTCCGTGGCCGAATGGTTAACGGCGTTGCGTTGTAAACCTTCGCCTCTCACCGCTGCGGGTTCGAATCCCACTGGGAGCACGACTTGTCAGTGAGGATGGCGGGAAGTGTACAGTACTGGTTCTACCCAGGAAAAGTTGGTGGTCTGCCTCCACCACAAAGAAAATCGACCGTCATATATAACCTTCTCGTATGTGTTGGAAATGACGTAAAACACCATACAAACAAACAAACAAACAAACCTCTTTCAGTTCATCATCGTCTTTCTCATCATCAATATCATCAACTGTATCATCATCGTAATCGCCATATACTCAATTCCCTATTTTACGGGGAGGACCTACATAATCTACCGAATCCTCCTGGCTTCCTGACATTTCGTCATAGTTTCTTTTAAACTGTTGTCTTATTAATGACATAGCTTCGTGTATATTTGATTCGTTTCCCAGTATCATGTTGTGTACTGCTCCTGTTACCGGTTTTACTCGTGTCAAGTACGTTAATTCTGAGATGTTTGTGTTCCGGTGTTGTCGACTTTAAATCAACACTAGGTTTCCACGTGGACGTTTTACGGCCTCTTCGAATACTTTAAGAAAATGTTGACCATATAGTGGATAGATACGCCGAACCAATGTCATCATTTGCTGTTTATCTATGGGATTATTGAAAAGAACCATGTACTGAGTGTTGAGAACTATATCCCTACACGCTTTTCCCAGAGGGAAAAGATTCTGAGTCAAGAATATGACGTATATGTTTCGTTGGTGCAAGCCTTTTGTAAACAGGTCAGCTAGTCTCTGATCACACTTCGCGACAGACATCAAATCGTCCAGTGCAATAAGGTTACATTGTTCCACATTGAAGGATAGGGCATCATTCAAATGGTTTGGAATCCCCTGTATAAATTCTGTTATCGGTAAGCGTAAGCGTAATGCTTCATACGCGGGTTGCCATTGCCTATAGCAGAACAATATTCTCTCTGGACGGGGTTGAATTAAATTGGACTCGGGAAGAATGCCAGTCAAATTTGTCTTTCGACTTCCGCTAGGCCTTGACACAACCATCGAAAAGGATGTTTAAATTCCATCGTTTCTGTTGAATTCATTAAGGCTGACTTTTCTAAAACAATTTTGCCTTCTGTGTGGTGTGTTCTCACAATGTTCTCTTGAAATTGCATGGCTAACAGTGATTTAAAGTTACCTATAGAAATTACCATTCCCCCCCCCCCCACGCCCACCCACCCACCCCTACCCTAGGGTTGCCATGCAAACAAACGACAGCTTACGTAATCATCAATTATTGATGGTTATGAATAACAACCTATGTGTATAAGGTACAAAGACTATATTCATCATCCATACCAACCTCTCCTCCCATTCGATTCACCAGCTCGCCACTTGCTCTACATCATACATATCAACCTCTCCTCCCATTCGATTCACCAGCTCGCCATTTGCTCTACATCATACATATCAACCTCTCCTCCCATTCGATTCACCAGCTCGCCACTTGCTCTACATATATCTTCCAAATCCTACATCCATTTCCAAACACTTCCAAACCATGGTACACAATTTTACCATTATTCATTAAAACATAACTGTCCTATATTCTTAGGAAACTCTAAGAGAACAAATATACAGACATCACAAATATGAATTAAGCAACTATGAAGTGATTAAAATATGATCTAAGATGGATACAAAATATTATTTCAAGAGACTTCTTGACACTTCAACTTTCATTCCAAGACTAACTAAAACTAACTATTTACCAATCAGATTTCACCTGGATGTCCGGTGACAATCTACTTTCCCTCTATAACCTATTCAGCTATGACCAGTACTATTAAAGGGTGTTAGCCTAATAATGTTAAGGTTATCATAAATTCAACACATGCAATTATTAGTTCCTTAATGACAATACATATTAAAACAGTAAAAACACACTCTATCACTCTATGCAAAATCTATTACTAACCCCGCTTTCCTTTATGTTTTTGTTATTAATATTTTTCGGAGTTATTTTTTTCTACCATTACCTGATGCAGCAACGATTCATATATGTCCTACGAGATTCCGTTAAATTGATGAGAGCAGCTAAGTTCACTTGTTGTTTGGGACTCAAGAATCCGGATGTGAATAAATTGGGGGAAAAAATGTATTTCTTGTTGCACTCCAAGTCAGTACAATATCCAAATATGGATGGGTTGGATTCTGGCGGAATTAAGTCAACGTTTACAGATACACATGGAAATAAATCTGGTCACGTAGCGGAAAAGACTAATAAAGCATGGTTTAAAAGTAGGGGAAATAAAATTGATATATTCCAGTTCCAACAACTGTTACGACTCGGTCTACTTCAACGCCTACAAATGCGACCATTTTAGGTGTGTTATTTGTAAAATCCAATACGAAATAAATTAAACCAATATCGATTTTAATCTTAAAAACTTTAATTTTAAGAGAATTTGTAAGACTCGGGCAGTTAACCAGCTGTTTATAAAATCATTTAAAAAGGAACGAGATACAAAACACAACAGTTTTAGCTCTCGACTATTTGAAAACTAAGAGCAATTGCGCTATACACAGAAGAAACGTCGACGTACCCGTCTGCTGGGGCCCCCAAGTGCCAGTTTGCTCAGGTGATCGTATTATGTCCCCCTTGGACATTTAATTTACACTGTACATACGGCAATGGATATGAAACTGACAACAGTCCTATGGACAGATAACTGTGTATATGTTGACAATAGACAGATAACTGTGTATATATACACTGTACACACGGTAACGAGATATGAATCTGACAACATTCCTATGGACAGATAACTGTGTATATGTAAACTGTACATATGGTAACGAGATATGAAACTGACAACAGTCCTATGGACAGATAACTGTGTATATGTACACTGTACATATGGTAACGAGATATGAAACTGACAACAGTCCTTTGGACATATAACTGTGACAACAGTCCTATGGACAGATAACTGTGTATATGTACACTGTACATATGGTAACGAGATATGAAAATGACAACAGTCCTATGGACAGATAACTGTGTATATGTACACTGTACATATGGTAACGAGATATGAAACTGACAATAGTCCTATGGACAGATAACTGTGTATATGTACACTGCACATATGGTATCGAGATACCACACTGACAACAGTCCTATGGACAGATAACTGTGTATATGTACACTGTACATGTGGTAACGAGATATGAAACTGACAACAGTCCTATGGACAGATAACTGTGTATATGCACACTGTGAATGCGATAACTAGATATGAAACTGACAACAGTCCTATGGACAGATAACTGTGTATATGTACACTGTACATACGATAACGAGATATGAAACTGACAACAGTCATATGTACAGATAACTGTGTATATGTACACTGTAATTGCAACAAATGCACCTCTTAGCATTGCACTTACTTATAGAAGGAAACACTCTGCGTCCAGATTGAATTAAACGATGTCTGAATGGACACGTTACGTGATCTTTTCTCAAAACAGGTGATCCGAGAGGTGTTAAAGACACTTTTTAGCCGTTATTACAAATTCTGGTAAAAGTATTGGAAGGAACATGGAATAAGGTTGCCGAATGAAGATTTAAAAGTGTAAGACGTACACATGGCTTAGATCTAAGAAAAGTAGAGTTAGAATGTGGAATTCGTATAGATGACGCAGAGTGTAACCGAAGAGGAGAAAGATTTATTTTAAGTTGTTTCGTTAAGAGACTCATGTAAATTTAAATGTAATACCATTCTGTGAAAAGCGAAATAAGGACCAAATAGATATTATTAGAGATACTACGTTACTACGTATCAAAGATCCGTTATTTATAAAGACGGACGGTTAAAAGGGGTCCAAAACTGAACACAGGTGTCTAATTCCAGATCACAAGGAACATTTAAGGAAAATCCTATTAAAATGGACCAAAATCTTTATCCAACTCGTTTAATAAATTCAATATGAAACAAACACTAATGTAAGATCCTCTATATATTAGTTGTGTGTAACTGTTTGTGATTGATAAAAGTCAATCAGGATTGATGTTTTTCATAGTCTATTTTGTTTAAAATGTGGGTTACTGTTTTTGCAGGGCGATAACATCATTTTCGTACTAATAGGACAAAGGGATAAGCTGTAGTGTATTTATACTTAATGGTCGGGAATTCTGTGCGATACGGTTTACCCGTTTCCACAGGGCTTACATGATACATACACCCATTATTTAGTGCGCGCGTGCGTGCGTGCGTGTGTGCGAGAGCATTTGTAATCTTGAAAATTGATACAAATACTTCCACTTGGTGAAACAACAATCAGCATTTATTTTTGGGTCACCTTAATCTGATCATGAAAAACAAACGATGTGATGGTGGCGCGATAACTCGTGAGCTCTTAAACATACAATCTAGAAACAGTGCAAAAGTACTGCCTTCAGTGGCACAAAGACCCATATTCTTATGTATGTATTACGCATTCAAACACATGCACACATTTGAAATGATATAAACAATTGCAACCAATTATTGCAACATATGTATTAATCTTTCTTCGCAGTTAAATTATGTTTTACTAGGTTCCTCAATCTTGACCTATTGTAATTACTAGGTTCCTCAATCTTGACCTATTGTAATTACTAGGTTCTTCAATCTTGACCTATTGTAATTACTAGGTTCCTCAATCTTGACCTATTGTAATTACTAGGTTCCTCAATCTTGACCTATTGTTATTACTAGGTTCTTCAATCTTGACCTATTGTAATTACTAGGTTCCTCAATCTTGACCTATTGTAATTACTAGGTTCCTCAATCTTGACCTATTGTAATTACTAGGTTCTTCAATCTTGACCTATTGTAATTACTAGGTTCCTCAATCTTGACCTATTGTAATTACTAGGTTCCTCAATCTTGACCTATTGTAATTACTAGGTTCTTCAATCTTGACCTATTGTATTGGTAACTTTTATTTCGATAAACATGACCAATTAAATCTCTATTAATGGCGTACCAGCATTCTATATCGGGCCGACATCGTTGTCTATATCGACCCGATGTCGGTTATAATCACGGCTGCAAATAGGGATGATGTCGGCTGACGATATTGGCCCGACATCAACCCGACGTCGGCCGATATCAAAATGACATCTTCCCGATGTCAGCTAAACATCAAATTCCTTGAAGATGCTGCTGCTGTTGATGATGTTGTTGATGAATATGAATATATGAGAAATGGCAAAAGTATACAAGTCTATTGATCACAATCAGAACAAGTGTATTTTAAAATGAATGGAAGCTTCTTTTTCCTTCAGTTTTTGTTTGATTCTCTTTTCAGTTTTTTTTCAGATTGCGTTTTTATTAAAAGGGAAACAATATGTTTATGAAAATATGGACAGTAATACATGTATTATATCCCATCACTTCCGTGAGACGTATCATAGCATATAGCATATAACTGGCAACAAAAAACTTAAGAATATTAAAAACACTTTCTACATCATAGCACTGGCTGGATTTAGTTAATATAAAATGTTGATATGTATATATTATAATATAAGCTAGCTGGGTATAATCATCTTACCATAGTGAGACAAAAACATTTTGTTAACTTGTGCATACAATAAGAGGAGAACCTTGATTGTCTAAGTAGAGACATTTGTACCGGTACTGTCACTATTTCATGAGTGTGAGTTCGGCTGGCATGTATATACATGATTTGTTGCTTAAATTTGTTGCTTAAATTATATAAATATTTACTGCAGTTGCTTATTAGTATTACTGTGGATGATTCTACCACACTCAAGTGCCTACGTCAGTATATCAATGATATTGTAATAAACATTAATTGAAAATGTAAATGTCTACATTGTTTCTAATTCGTAGAAGAATCGGGTTCATACTTCTATTTAAATATTTTCTTTATTTACAGCGAGCGAATCCATATAGTCAATCTTCCTTGAGGCCCTCAATATAAAAATAGTAATGTTTAATATGTACTTAATATATTTTGCATCGGTTTTATAATTACTGTTAAGAATCATCTAAATTGCGTCAGTTCTAAAGAGTACACAGATAGCTCACAAGTCTAACCAAACACTTACTACCCAAGACTAAGTACACAGATAGCTCACATGTCTCACCAAAGACTTACTACCCCAGCCCACCCCATTTTCGCTTCTTGGAGAAGGGTTGGATGGGGTATGAAAGTAAATACTCGGACCACATAATGATACCCCCATCAAACCCCTTCTCCAAGAACCTAAAACGGGGTTGGCTGGAATATGATATAAAACCTTAATTTCGGTTTAAAATGTTTGCATTTTGTAAAATTAAAATATTTAATAAGTAATTTTAAACAGGTTATCGCATTTTTTCAGCAAAACATGTTTTTAAACGTGTTTTATTATCGAAATGGTTGGTTAGAGTTTCTGACTTGAAATCACTTGCTGTAGGTTCGATCCTTCAGGGGCCTAGGAATCTCTATCTGAGGCAGCTATCCAGCTGGCTTGCGGAACGTTTTACCCAGGTGCCCGTCCGTTCCTGAAACATTGCGGTGGTGGTGATGAGGGGGATGAGGGTGGGGCTGGGGCGCAACATAACTATATGTGTAGAATTGAAAAACAAAAATAACACAGAAATATGTAAAAATAAAAAAATCTGGTTTGGGGCGGGGTGTGGGGTAAAGATCGGATGGAAATGGAGAAAAGGCAGGGATTGTGGCGGAGGGGGCACATAATAAAGCTATATTTGTAAAAATTGACTAAAACAACACAGAAAAATATGTCCTAATGTAATACACACTTATATGTCCATTAAATATAAAACTGAATCACATGGTTCTAGTCGTATGTGTATTTTTGCCTATGCCTTTTCCAGATGGCCTCCAGTCACTTTAATATATTAAAATAGCATGTATATAGGTAGAGCCTCATTTATTAATTTAATCCAAATTGAATAGGCGCTGTCCCCTGTCAGTGTGATAGAAAGGATCAGTTTCCATTCATGGAAGCATTTGCAGTGTCCAACAACAGATGTGCACTAGCATTTGACCAATATCATATTCGTGCTTTAAAGTTAGTTTGATAATAAACGTAATCTTGCATTATTGTGTCGTGTTCATTATCAGCTGATAATCTAAGTCTATGTAAAACATGTGACCCCAGGATCACCATTTGAACAGGCTTGGTAAGAGGACCATACGCTTACAGTAAATGCAAAATATTAAACCTCTGGCTCTTGTAGTTTCAGAGAAGAAGATTGTTTTCCTATATAAACCTAAGTAAAACTGTGACCTCTGGGGCGGGGACAAATGTGACCCGAGGGTCACCATTTGAACAAACTTGGCAAAGGACCATAAGCTTATAGTAAATGGAAAATATCAAACCTCTGGCTGTTGTAGTTTCCGAGAAGAAGATTTTTAAAAAAAATAAATCTATATAAGTCTATGTAAAACTATGCCCTCCGGGGCGGGGACAAATTTGAACCCAGGGTCACCATTTGAACAAACTTAGTAAAAGACATGAACTGATGCTACATGTAATACATGAGAGCTATGTACCTTGTGGTTTGAGAGAAAAGGCGTTTTAATGTTTTTTCTATATAAGACTATGAAAAACATGTAAAATCTCAATAAACAAACGTTGGACCCCCAGGGCACGATCATGTTTAATCCGAGGGACTTTATTTGAACAAATCAGAGGCGTTGATGATCATTTTAAAAGAAAACTTGTCAAAATCTGTCAAGTGGTTCTTTAGAAGAAGATTCTGTCCAGTGGCTCTTCCGAAGAAGATTGTTTCAGGTTTTACAATATATGGTAATGGCGGCCATCTTGAATGTCGCCCTGACCTAATGCTAGCAAATCTAAAAAGCAATTCCGATGATTTAATCTATGTGATGTTTGGTCAAAATTGGCCAAGCGGTGTCTGAGGAGAGGTCACCACGAACAAAAGTTTACGGACGGACGCCGCACCACGTCATGATCTTTGATCAACAGAACTAACAAATGAACGTTTAACATACAATCTAGAAACAGTGCATAAGTGGTTTTGGAGTAGATGTCGTTTGAAATTTCTTTAAATTTGACCTCGTTTTAGCCATGGCGGCCATCTATGATGACTGGCAGCCGCAAAAAACACAAATCTGAGAGGGACTATCCCCAAGATCATTGTGATTTCAGTTTCATCAAAACCCTTCTAGCGGTTTCAGAGAAGATGTTTTCCTAAATAAAACTATGTAAACTTTGGGTCGCTGTGGCGGCCATTTTGATTATTTGACGATAACGAAAACACAAACTTTTTTATGATATTTCACAAGAATGGAATAAGTGGTTTCGGAGATGTCGTTTGAAATTTCCTTAAAATTTGACTTCATTTAAGCCATGGTGGCCATCTTGGATGACTGGCGGCCACGAAATACTCAAATCTGAGGGGGACTATCCTAAAGATCATTGTAATGAAGTTTAATCAAAATCCTTCAAGCGGTGTCAAAGAAGATTTCATGTTTAGCCTTTTCCTATATAACTCTATGTAAACTTTGAGTCGCCGTGGCGGCCATTTTGATTATTCGACGAAAACGAAAAACATAAACTTGATAGAGGTCAACCCAAGGAACTTGTTTATAGTATTTCACAATAATGGAATTAATGGTTTCAGAGTAGATGTCGTTTGAAAATTCCTAAAAAGTTTTAGCCATGGCGGCCATTTTGGATGACTGGCAGCCATGAAAAACAATCATTTGAGAGGGGCCCTCCCAAGGAACATTGTGATAAAGTTTCATCAACATCTTTCAAGAGGTTTCAGAGGAGATGTCGATTTTATAAAATTGCCAACAGACGGACGGACAGACAGACAGACAAGACAGACAGACAGACTGACAGACAGACAGACGAAAAGTGATCGCATAAGCTCGCCTGGCCTTTGGCCAGTAGATCTAAAAAGGACAACGGTAATAAAAATAATATTTTGGAAAATATAAACAAACTTGTAGATTTGAGTTCAATAGAATTTTATTATAACGTGTTTAAATAAACAAAGTCAGAATAGTAATTTAAGAAAGCACAGAGACAAATGTGATCATTTTTATTTCCTAATAATAAGTCTGCAGTATTAAACATTGTAAATATGCTTTTTTCAATTAGAAGTTTTACACACATTCAGATATTTTTTTATAATTTGTATTTTATACATTCAGTAGGATATTTTTGCGCAATATTAGATAATTTGAATTCATAGTAATAACACAGATACAGATGTTAACTATTAACTTACACTCCAATATATAGTAAAACGAGACATTGGTCTTAGAACTAGAGTCAAACTGGGTTTACGAGATCGCGGAGATTATAGTAAGACGTTTTATTAGAATTGGTATCATCTTCCAGACTTAATCATACAAGAAAACGCCAGAAAAGGTGGTAAGGCGTGATTTAAATTCAACCTTTACATGGTATTTAACAGTAACGTCAAAAAACGTCACCATTACTGCATCTCCACGTTGTAGACGCACATGCGCAAGATTGCTGCCTTCTTCATCTTGTGATCCATGAAACCCATCAGCTACGGTTTCAAACAGTTGCTTGTCGTTCACAACGACTTGAATCCAGGCCTGGTTTACACCGCGATTTCCGACAGAGGCAAAGATGGAGTATACTCCGCTTCTTGGGCAGGTAAAAACTCCGGTGGTTGTATTGTAGCCGTTGCCGTCATTCAAGATTACCTGTTTTTGTAAAAATGTATGTTATAATTGAAATTTAAAAGCTCAATATTGAGAAAAACATGGAAAGTGTCAAACTAATTTCGATTTTGTTTTGACCTGGCGCGTTGTTCTGTTCAATAATATATTATAAGATGCGAGGTTTTGCTTAGTATTATTTATATTTGTGCAACGATGTTCAATATATGTAACACGTGTGAGAATTATTTATTGTATCAATGTTCGCATAGATATCGCGATATTTCGATCAGTAGCGTTATAAAAAAAAAGGTGTGCCACTTCGGTGGATTAAACTTGGAGCCCACACTAAAATAATACTTGCTGATAAGACCAACGCGTCACCAATGGAGCTAAGTGGGAAGGTATGTGATGCAGTGGGCAGGTATGTGATGCGGTTGGCAGGTATGTGATGCAGTGGGCAGGTATGTGATGCAGTGGGCAGGTATGTGATGCGGTGTGCAGGTATTTGATGCGGTGGGCAGGTATGTGATGCAGCGGGCAGGTATGTGATGGTATGTGATGCAGCGGGCAGGTATGTGATGCGGTGGGCAGGTATGTGATGCAGTGTGCAGGTATGTGATGCAGTTGGCAGGTATGTGATGCGAGACATACCGTGATTAAAACCTAATGCGCTAACAGTATCACGTGACCAACAGAAATGTAAATATAAATGTAAATAATGCGGTCCCACCCCACCCTTCCCCCACCCCCACAATAAAACAAATACGGAATTTATTACTACATACTTATTTGGATCAATGTTCATGTTTCCATGTTTAGATTTCACTGAATATAAATCAGACAGTTATTTACTTATGCTTAACATATATTTTACTTACCCTTTAACGATAATTAATTACATAATTACATGTAGTACAATTTGCATTACCTACAATCCTACTGATTGGAAAAATGAACACAAAGTTAAGTCAAAAACAGTTAACCAAGCAATATGCATCTTTGTCGTCATTACTAACATACCTGGTTGAACACGAGTATCTGGTTGTCTTTCGGTAAATCTATGCTATGATCTAGATATGCAGTAAATGCGATTCCGAGTTGTTGGTAGGTCGCTGAATAAACAACATAAAAAGAAAAGATGAGGCGTAATATGACTTTGTCTCATAATATAGTAATATAGTTACTTTTAACATTATACAAACTTTCTTTCTTGTGTTCGATGAAATGGTCATTAAATGAAAGTGGTTCGAAGGAGAGAGAAAAAGTGTTGATAATTGAATTTGTTTACGTTCTTTTTGTGCGTATGAGAGAGAGAGAGAGAGAGAGAGAGACCAGACAGACAGACAGACAGACAGACAGACAGACATTGAAATAGAATATGCCCTAAAATTGTATTGCACACTCAACATGTACAACCTAGTTATGAATCCATTCTTGATCGAAAACCGATGGCCATTCGACCATTTGGTCTCCGTATTAAACCTAAATTAAGAGACACTGAAATCGACCTAAATTTGATTGCCAAATACGAAGTACCACAAATTCCACCGTGGACTTTGGAAACACCAACAATTAGTTTTGATCTTTGTAATAGTAACAACTCCAGTACAGATCCTACTATCTTTCAAAGCAAAGTTAATGGAATTAAATCGAAATACAGTAACTTCCAACATATAAACACATGGTTCTAAAGATTGAGATAAGGTTTCTGCGGCAGCTGTTGTTCACAAACAAAGCATAAAGAACCGCCTGCCAGATAAGGCCTCTATCTTTTCAGCTGAACTTAAAGCAGGAATCTTACGCGTTTTCGTTATCGTAGTTTCGTGATTTCGCGTTTTCATCATCGTACTATCGAGTATCGCGTTTCAGATCAACACATTGAAAGGCGATGGCCCTAACGGAATTCCGTAGTGTTCCGTGTATATGTCGTAGGTCGCAACTTTCCATAAATATCGTTTACTGTCCTCAACTGTAACATTCCAATGGCATATGAATTCATTAAAATGTATTTTTACAATTGATGCAGCTTGTAGCGATTTCCTCAATTAAATTTGAAACCTGAAAGTTTTCCACCATATCAACATATCTTTGTAGAATGAAATAGCTTTGAAAACAACTTTCGGTGTTTTAATTGTTTACGTTTTACGGATAGTACACTCCGTTGAAAACCAGTTAGCCCCTAGTGTAAGGGCAAACTACAGAATCTACAGTATTAGTACTGAAACTGGTCCCAGAGACAATTCTCTGATAATCTTATACATTATGCTACTGAGCGATTTAATAAAATGTGTCTATTTAAATAACAGCGCAATTTTAAATCATCGAAAATGGCATTTAAATAAATTAAAAGAATATATATACAAATATATTTTTAAACTTAAAAAAATGTATTGCTATATGTTTCAAAATTATTTTGCTTGGCTGACTTTTTTTTTATTTGGTGCATCTATTAATAGCTGTGCCTGTAGATTGGTCAGGAGGATAAACCCATTATCCTGTTGCAGACAAGTGTATGTGCAACTGCAAGTAGCAAACTGGATTTTAATATTGTATTGTTAACATACTTAACATATCTTGTTGGAATGTGTAGACTTTGATCCTATGCGACAAAGATACTACACAGTTAATACTTTGAAAGAGCTATTTGATACTATATATTTTAGTCTTGTTCTAGATTTCCTTAAAGAAATCAGACTTTATAAATCAATATAATATTTTCCTATATATTAACTTATTTACAAGCCCGTTGGCGGGCATTTGTTGATTTACATATATGCATAGTTTATATTACTACCATATCATCCCTTATTTGTAGATAGTTTTATCTTTATATGTTTTCATTATTTTTAATTACTGCTTCATTTCTTTATGTTTTTGCGCGCAATATGACCTATTTATGTGTCGACGTGCCGTAAAACACCATTTATTCATTCATTTAACATACTTAAATGAAATATAAGTATCTAACAGTGTCTAACAGCTAAGATTTTCTCTACACGTATGTTTTGCGAAATATTACCACCCAAAGTGATTATATTGTTAATTACTAACCTTTTGTATCTCTTCAGCGCCCTCTCCAGCGCCCGGAATCGTTTTTCATAGCTCAAGGCCTGGACTCGTTCTTTAAAGCTCAATCCAAAGACCGTAAATGGTAAGCTAACGGAAATGAGTAATACAAGGAGCATGTCCATTCTGCTCAGTATATCGTTCAGATGAGAACAGCATAAATTTATCTATTGAAATATTAGTATTTATACTTTTCCTAAATTCAAAAGAGGTATGGAAGGAGTGGCATATTTCACGAATATCCAGTCGCATTTAATTATGTCAGTTAGCTGAGTAACAGTACGCCTTCCTTGAAAATAATGCTTTCTGATTGGTTAAAGAGATGCAACTGAATGTATCGTCCGTTACCGTCCAAAAACATATCATGCTGCGTAAAAGGTTTAAAATATCCCGCGATAAAGCACATTAGTACGGCAACAACTTGGCCATCGAGTGTTTGTAAACATTCACATTCAACAGCAAATACGGCAACAACTTGTCCATGGAGTGTTTGTACACATTCACATTCAACAGCAAATACGGCAACAACTTGTTCATCGAGTGTTTGTACACATTCACATTCAACAGCAAATACGGCAACAACTTGTCCATCGAGTGTTTGTACACATTCACATTCAACAGCAAATACGGCAACAACTTGGCCATCGAGTGTTTGTATGTACACATTCACATTCAACAATGATTTTCTTATTATCTTATAGTTTAACGAAAGCTTATATACGGGCGATAAACACACTGTCACTTACATTACTAATCATTTATAAACATGCACTTTTATTAGCGTTACTTTTGGATAGCTTTGCGTTATTATGTCAGGTTTAATTTAGGAAACAATATCAAATTGTGAATTATAAACGAGTCGAACCTATTAAAACTTACCAGACCAACCTTGACAGATTGTCAGAATTACATTTCGCCATATATAATAATCATGTGATTGCAATATCATATGAGAATCATATGAATCTTATATAAAACGAGCCACATATGACACCTATTATGTGATAGTTTTATAACAGGAGTTTCATAAAATGCTCATATGAGTATAAATTCATAAAATTCGTTTAAAAAACAAACACATTTTCTAATAATTTTTATTCAGGAAACATGCATCTCCATTTCGTTACCTGCGCATCAGTGATTGTATTTGATGATTGAGATGATAGAAGACCATTTTGGAATGCCACAGATTTGAATGTCATGCATTATTGTATCGCAAACGTTATCACTGGGTATCACTTCGAAAAATGTGCGTGTATGTGTGTGTGTCAGTTGTGGCCGGGTTTAAGTTTCCAAATACGGAACGAGATTACACGACAGCGGTGATGTAAATACTAAAACAGTGTGTGTCAGTTGTGGCCGGGTTTAAGTTTCCAAATACGGAACGAGATTACAGGAGAGCTGTGATGTTAATACTACAAATGTGTGTGTGTGTGTCAGTTGTGGCCGGGTTTAAGTTTCCAAATACGGAACGAGATTACACGAGAGCGGTGATGTAAGTACTAAAAATGTGCGTGTATGTGTGTGTGTCAGTTGTGGCCGGGTTTAAGTTTCCAAATACGCAACGAGATTACACGAGAGCGGTGATGTAAATACTAAATATGTGTGTGTGTGTGTGTGGTGTGTGTGTGTCAGTTGTAGCCGGGTTTAAGTTTCCAAATACGGAACGAGATTACACGAGAGCGGTGATGTAAATACTAAAAATGTGTATGTGTGTGCCAGTTGTGGCCGGGTTTAAGTTTCCAAATACGGAACGACACAGGGCGGGATATTTCAAAACGTCAAGAAAAAACTATGTCGGCTGTAACATGAACAGTCTTATAAAAAAATGCCTTGGTCGATGAGATAAGCTTCTCTTTGGTGAGTTTTATGCATGCACATGTTGTATTTAAGGTTTGTTCTATCGAAATATGGCGGTTCTTTATGAAGCCATTTTGTGCTGTTTTCAAAACCATAGCCGGAAAAGTGCGCATGGAGGTCGTAACATGGTCCTACCTATCATTCTAAACTAATGATTGATGGCTCTTTGGTAGTTACATACTACCATTAGAACCATGGCTTTTACGTCTAGCCTTTAATATTTTTAATGAGTCTGGAGAAAAATATAACTGCAGCTCTTTCAGAAAGAAATACATTGAAAAACATGTACACGACGCAAGAGGGCGTACATAATGGTATGGTTGCTGGTGGTGTCTTTTTTATGCATATATATATATATGGCCTTGTAGGACAAACAAATCAAGACATATTTTAACTATACATATACTAGTTATGGAAAGTTTATACTAAGTTTGGAAATTAACAATTGCTGTTTTTTTAAGGGTACACAGAACTATACTACACAGTTCAATCTAGCGCAAATGCACGGAAAAGACGATTTTACAAGTAACATGTCAATGCAAATGAAGAAACAGCTTTCTTTTGCAAATACAGAAACTAAACCAAGAGTCATCGAATTGTGAGTGAACGATTAGATCTCTTCACAGGAAAATAAAAACTATGAGGAAAATAAATACAATAATACAGACACGGATAATGACGTCTTACTATTTTAAATATGAACAGGTAAATTCAATGAAGATTGAAATCAAAACTGCATTGTTAGTTTAAAACATTCCACTGGTGAAACTATCCTTTAACTTGAAAAGATAAAGCCATGTTATCACATCAAAATGCGCAGGTTAGTAATTCAATATTCGAATAAGGAAGTCGACATTGTTTGCCATACTGTTGCATTAACCTCAGATGGTTTTCACGCTTAGTTAGCAAACTTCTCTTTAAAATCTTACCCATAGTATATCTGATATGTTATCTACTGTCAAACGAATGGAATCTTACATACTTTATGAACATGATGATTCAGTCAAAACAACATTAGCATTGTTTGTCAACGAATCTACTGGGGTAGTAGAGGGAAGACTGATTAAATACAACGCACAATCTGATAACTGCAACATGTACAACTTTTAAAGGTGCAATACGTTTAAATTATCCACCTATATAGAGCGGTAATGTAGTATTACAGCAGACACTTTGCAGAAACTTACATATAATTAGGGGTTTTAATTTTTAACAAAAGTGGTGCACCGCTTATAAGGCAGGAAGTGGGTGGGTGTAATTTAATATAACTATTGGAAAGATGTATACATTTGTGAATTAAAAACTCATAGAATTATATAACTTGATGAAATATATATATATTACATATATTAGTATATTTTAGCCACAGCTTGTGTCCAAATTAAACTTTCCGCTGACGAATAATTTATGAACATGATGATTCAGTCAAAACAACATTAGCATTGTTTGTCAACGAATCTACTGGGGTAGTAGAGGAAAGACTGATTACATACAACGCACAATCTGGTACAACTTTTAATTTTACCGCTTATAAGGCAGGAAGTGGGTGGGTGTAATTTAACATAACTGTATTGGAAAGATGTATACATTTGTGAATTAAAATCTCATAGAATTATATAACTTGAAGAAATATGTATATATTACATATATTAGTTTATTTTAGCCACAGCTTGTGTTTCCAAATTAAACTTTCCGCTGACAGAATATGGTGCTAAAACTATGTACTGTGGTATTTTTTGCGCTGGTTTTACGCATTCATTCAGTGGTCCATATATTGTTTTTGACACACTACTTTTCTTTTCTCGACTTGTTTTCCCTTCTAAAATGCGAAAGGCAATTGAATTAGTACGAGACGACCTTTCGAAGCTATGGCTTCATCTGGTGTACCTCGGAAGACTTAAATTGACAAACTGGCTGATCGTGTCGTTCTGGAAATGTCTGGACAAAAGTAGTTCTTACCAGAGCAGAGGAGGAGGTCATTGTAAAATACGTGAAATTGATGGTAGAAAGTGTTGATCTGTTCATCCGGTTTGACTAGGAATCTTTATCTGAGGAAGTCATCCAATTGAATTGCGGAACATCGGTGGTTCTACCCAGGTGCCCGCCCGTGCACGAAAATTGTCCGGAGGGGCACCTGGGGTCTTCCTCCACCAGTGGAAGCTGGAAAGTAGCTTTATGACCTTAGCTGTTGGTGCGACTATAAAATCCAATTCAATTCAGTTCATCCGGTTTGAAGAAACGAGTTATGAAATTAAGTCAAAGAATATCACAGAGAAGGACGGACGAAACAATCCGTTAGATATGTTGATAAAACCATGTATATTAGTACTAAGTATAAAATCTCATGCATAACTTATTTGCTGTTGGGAGCGCAAAGGAACAGCAACGAATACAGATCAATCAAATGCTGGTTACTTGATTTGACTCTCTTCTGGAAAATACCACACGTGGTATAAACGTTTCCCTTAATGTGACAATAATAGTCTGGTTACCGATAATAGTCACAAACTACGTAGATATTTCTCAATTTTTTCTCGAAAACCTACTGGAGAAGTACAACACCAACCTTAAAACACTTCTACGACTAGGAATATCACAACCCTTATTTTATGGAGATGTGGTCTATAAACTTCGAAGGTTAAAGGGATCTGGCGAGTTTCCTTATCACTTTACACAATTAACCAGGATATTCGTCAGAACTTTAGTATTACAACGCACTGCATGTTTAGTGATTGACCCCTTCACAGTCAGTCACTTCGCTTCACTTTTCCCTTGTGCGATGACTGGACAACCTCTTGGAACTCTATGATTGCACTTACTAAAACTCCGACCAAGGGAGGTAGGTGCATGAGCTTTCGTCCCTCGGGTTTTCTGATCGTACCCTAGATTTGTTTTCTTGCTGTGTTGTTCAGAACAATTCTGGATAATTCCAGAGAATTTCTTTTGATGGGATGTATTTTTGTATACACTGTCTTGTCTATTTTTAGGCGCTGAAGACAGGATAATAGCGAGGACTGTGTACACATAAAAGCTAACGTGTAGGCCTTATTGCCTACTGACCGTTCGGTACCCCTGTCTTCACACCCTTTCTGTTGTATTTTGTCTTTTTCATTGTATAATTAATTAAATACTGCTCCTTGTTTGTAGTACAGTACGGACCTACGATGCTACTGCCTTTGGACGCTGTGGTTTCTATAGGACCCTATATCTCATTTTTGCTACATGTTTTGATACATTGCTTGACGTCACTTGCTGTTTTTCACAAGTTAAACATAAGAAATGAACATGTAATTAACTTGAAAATATGTTATTTTTTCAATTTCTCAAAGTCTCGCCAAAATTGCACCATTTATTGACGTTTTTCCCACAGGTCTTGGTTCTGAAAAGAAATATAAAAAGATCGGACATGGAAAGTAGCATTCAAGGAGGACAGTAAACCACAAAACACAGAAACAAACACGCAAACAGACAAACAAGAAGGCAAAAACCTCACACTTACCCTACTGTCATCCCATTAAAACAGGACAGTGTAAATAAAGAAATCCCCGCCATGATCTAATATAGATCATACCTTAGTTAAGAAATCAGAAGCAGGCCGGGTGACCGAGACAAATCCGAGTAGCATAGAGTAGAGAAGAAATGAGAAGCAAACCGGATGACCGAGACTAGTGTAAACGAAACCCTTCCGTTGTAAAGTTTATTTAATTAAAACGTTACGTTAACTCGATTGGTTTTAACTTGTTTTAGATTTTAAATCGACATCTTTATATAACATAATCCACAAACTGTACATAGCTTGAAATATATATGTCGTGTATATTAGATAAATATATCATGTATATAAGATAATACTCATTACGTCGAGTACCTTTATACTGATATATATTTATTCATTCTGTTTCAACGCGATATAAAGAAAAGAAAAAAAAGGTTTGTTTTGCATTTATTGAATAACATCGTGTTTTGTCGACATAATTATATCGATTTATAGATATATATCATAACAACTTTTAAATTGAGAAATGCAATATAACCCAACAAGATGAGGCACGAATACGCGTCCGTAGCTTCCGTATATAGGTAGTATATATATAAAAATAATGAAAACATTTCAGTATTAATTGTAACGATTTGATCGAAAATTCGGACGGAAATAAACGCCCGATAATATTGTATGTTGCGAAACATATATTTTGGACTGGTAATCCGATGCTCTACCTACTGAGCTAGCTGGGTGGTCAATAAAATTCACTGATGTCATTTTGATATCGGGCCAATATCGTCAGCCGACGTCGGGCGGACATCATCCCTATTTGCAGCCGAGATTACAACCGACATCGGGCCGATATAGACAACGATGTCGGCCCGATATAGAATGCTGGTACACCATTAAAAGAGATATAATTGGTAATGTTTATTGAAATTAAAATTACCATTACAATAGGTCAAGATTAAATAATATAACTGCGAAGAAAGATTAATACATAAGTTGCAATAATTGGTTGCAATTGTTTGTATCATTTTAAATATGTACATGTGTTTGAACGCTAAAAACAGTAAGTCGAGGTGTGAAGACGTGTTTTTTCGAGCTTTCGGTCGAGTACACAAAGGAAATGGAAGAAACCAAGGGAAAAATGGATTTTTACTGGATAAATAACTCATAAAATGGAAAGTTAAAGTGTTTATATGTTAGACTATGTTGACAAGAAAATATATCTATGGGCAAACGGAGATCAAAGCGAAAAAAGATTGATGACAGTTTGAACAATAGCTTGTGATAAGCGGGAACATATTCGAAGTCGCCGGAAAGCCCTCATGGGGTAAGTGTTAGTACAGTACTAAACGAAGCAAACGCAGTATTATTTAACTGTGATGATACCATCATAAATCTCAACAGTATATTTGAACAATCGTTAGTAGATAGACCAGACTCGCCCAACCCCACCCACCATTCAGCCATGAGTCAAGAAACTATAAAAAACATCGGATAAGGGTCCCTCTAACGCCGATTTAATGACATGCCGGAAGTCAATTGATGGAAAAATTAATAATATGGACAAGTGATTGAAATCATTAGAATCGTTAGAGCAAAAGGCTGATAAATTTGAGCAAGAAATGAAAAAGCTTTGGACTTACGTACATGAGCAGGTAAAACGGACGGACGAACGGGTGGAGAGAGTTGAAGACAAGGTGGAGAGTACAGATTTATCGTTTGGTATAGTTAACGATAAAGTTATCCAAATGGAAAAAGAGCGTGACGCATTGAGGGATGAGGTTGTATATTTACAGTCCCAATCAATGAGGAATAATCTAGTGTTCGGCAATATACAGGAGGCCCCGACTGAGGTACCAGCGGAAATGGAAAAGCGCCTACGGGAATTAATGGCAGAAATGAAAATTGCACAGAATATTGTGGACGGTATCCAGTTTGAAAGAGTACATAGAATGGGCTCTATAGCAGGTAATAGAAGTACATGTAGAAGAATCGTGGCAAAGTTTTCTTTGTTTAAAGAACGTGAACTAGTGAGAAGAGAGTGGAAACATCTGGAAGGAAAGGCATTCTACGTGACCGAATAGTTTCCCAAGGAGGTAAATGACAAGAGAAGATAACTATTTCCACTTCTAAAGAAGGCAAAGAATGAAAAAAAGGCATGGTTAGCGTATGACACGTTGTACATTGTCGGAAAAGCAGTTAAAATCGATACGTAGGGGTGTAAAGAGGATGAAATAAACATTCTATCCTGGAATGTGAACGGCCTTACTAGTGTGAAAAAAACTCTCCTGAATTTTCGGATTTAAGTACGGAAAACCATTTTGTTTTTCTATATGAATCGTGGACGCACAAAGATAGTGATGTGAACTTATCTGGCTATGTTGCTCAACATAATTTCTACCGTAAATTTCTAAATCGTAATGCGAAGAGGTGTAGCGGTGGAATTGTATTATATTATAAACAAAACTCGAAAGAGGGTGTTGGAATTATTCGTACACATCATGATACGATTATGTTGCTTAAACTTGACCATACATTTTTTCATTTTGATAAAGATGTATATATCTGTGGTGTTTATATATGGGGTGAAGACTCTCCAGCTTATAATATAGCCACTGTTGATTTATTTGATACACTTCAAAGTGATATATATGAGTTTGAGCATTTAGGTGCCGTGTATATTGTGGGTGATTGGAACAGTAGGGTCGGCAAAAAAAAGATTTTATTACATGTGACACGTATAACAGACACATTGATGACGACGATTACATTCCCGATATACCCATATGTCGGGCCTCACGTGATAATGTTTGCCACAGTTTTGGTGTAAAGTTACTTGACTTATGAAATATACATGCTTTTGTATAGTAAATGGTCGTTTTGGGAGTGATTATAACAGTGGTATGTATACTTATGCAAGCACTCAGGGCGCGTCCGTGATTGACATATTGTTAGCTAGAGAATGTGACTTCTCGCGATTATATGACTTTTTTATTCAGTCATTTAAAGAATGGAGTGATCATGCACCGATTAAATTCTCATTTAACTGTAATACTATTGTTGACCAGAACGATGTTAAAAACAGCGTTAATGTAACGTGGAACAATGAACACATACATGCATTCAGAGCGGGTTTAATTACAAACCTTCCACAGTTTAATAATCTGCTATTCAATATCGTGACAGATAATAGAAACGATGCAAATACTTTGTTAAATAATTTCACAAGTATAGTACCAGAGGTGGCAGATCCACTATTTTTAAAAACATATTCAACAAATAGAAATGCAAGTCCTTTGTTATACAGGCTGAGTGGTTTGATTCAGAATGCCAGCAGGCTAGAATGTGTTATTTAGAAGCATTACGTGTATTTAATCGGCTAAATACCAGTTACAGTAGGAAACAGATTTGCAAATTAAAGAAAACATATAACCTTATTTGTCATAAAAAAAGAAATCAGTTTGAATTAAAAAAACTATGCGACATTGAACATCTAAAACGGGCGAAACCTAAGGAATTTTGGAAATATTTTTAAAGAAAAAATAAACATTTTGAAATAAAATCCCGCTTGATGAGTTTACTTTTTAGAATTATGTTACGATATTTTCCAATGTAAAAATGATGAAGCCGAAGATTTTTGTAATACTCATAACTTTGACGATTTAGATTGTAATTTTGAGGAACTTGTGTTATGATTTGTGTTATGAGTTTTACATACTGTATTAGTTTGATTAGATACTGTATTAGTTTGATTGGTTTTGTATTTAATGTAGATATAGGTTCCTCGGTGCATGCTTAGTATCATTTACATAGCACAGGAATGCCTGCTAAATAAGTTATGACTGTCAAAGCACGGGCATGCCTGCTAAATGATTTATGACTGTCAAAGCACGGGCATGCCTGCTAAATGATTTATGACAGTTAATAGCAGAAGTTCACTGGTGAAAGTTCACTGGGATGCAGCATCTAGGTTAAAGCTTAGCAATGGCCTACATGCTAACTCATTAATATTCATAAGATTAAAGCCCTATAAAAAGGGCCGCACGCATGCATTGAGGTGAGTTTTTAGGTAGGGAGTCAGTTTTTAGGTAGGATTTTGGATGTTATTTAGGACTTAGTTTGGATTTTGCAATTCTTCATTATCATTGTTAAAACTGTGTTTGAAATTATCATTGATTTTTATAATAGAAATAGTGTTATAAACGTAGAAAATAAAAGTGTGTAACCAAACAGTGGATTTACGTGTGATTAAAACTTCCAGCTTTGAGGACATACCAATATATATAACAAATCTAACACTTTTCCCAACACTTGACAAGTCCATAACTGTACAAGAAATATTAGATGCAGTTAAAAACCTGAAAAAAGAAAAAGCTATAATGAACGAATATTTAATTGAAAGCATTGATATTTAATATTATATTTGATTCTTGTTATTTCTCAGAAAAGTTGACTGAAGGTATAATTATCCCATTGCATTAAAAGGGAGATTTTAATCATGTTAATAACTATAGGGGTATCATTTTATTAAGTTGTTTATCTAAACTCTTTACCACAATACTAAATAAAAGAATTTTGACCTTTTGTGATAATAACCATGTTTTATCTGATGCGCAATTTGGATGCAGGAAAGGGCGCTCAACCAGTGATGTATTGTTTGTCTTACTAAATACTGTTAAAAAATATCTGAATGATAAGAAAATACTATATCGTGTGTTTGTTGACCTGAAGAAATGTTTTGATACAATTTATAGAAACGCATTGTGGTTGAAACTTCACAAAATGGAGATACAGGGTAAATAACTAAGAATAATAAAAGATATGTATGAAAAAGTAAAATGATGTGTAAGACAATGTGAAAATTATTCAGATATTTTCGAATATGCGATTGGGATAAGGCAAGGGGAGATAAACTCGCCGATATTTGTTCTCTTTTTATTGAGGACCTAGAACTATATTTACAAAATGATATTAATACTGGTTTAGAAATTGATGATATTGTACTTATATTACTATTATTTGTGGACGATATGGTTATCATGGGGAAATCACCTGAAAAATTACAAGAAAAATATTAATTTACTTTATGACTATTGTACCAAATGGGGATTAGAGGTTAAACAAAGATTATGTTTTTTAGAAAAAAGAGGTGGTTTATTAAACAATGAATCTTGGTATTATAATGGAGAGAATATAGAGGTAGTAAATGATTTCAACTATTTAGGTACAGTTTTTAATTATACTGGAAATTTTGCTCTGAACCAAGAACAACTTATTGGAAATCTTTGAAAGCATTAAATGTTCTCTTACTAAACTGTAGAAAAATAAGGTTGAAACCAAAAGTATTATGTCAACTATTTGATTCATTTGTGGGGTCTATTTTGAATTATTCTTCTGAAATTTGGGGATATACGAAATCAAAGCAAATCGAAAGAATACATTAAAAATTTGTAAACAAATTTTAGAAGTAGAAATAATTCTTGTACAACAGGAGTATATGGTGGATTAGGTAGATATCCTTTATTTATAACGCGTTATGCAAGAATATTTAAATACTGGTTTAAATTATTGAAAACAGATAACATAATACTTAAAAGCATCTACACATCGACACTAAAAGATTGTGAACATGGTTATAAAAATTGGGCATCGAATGTAAAAAATATGTTAAACGAATATGGTTTTACACACGTCTGGAATGACCCAAATTCATATTAATGCTAAATACTTTATATATACGTTTAGAAAAAGAGTTGTTGATTGTTTTATACAACGATGGTTTGTAGATAAGGAATCAAATGGTGTACTTGAATTATAAAATGATTGTAAATTGAGTTTTGATTATGAATCATACCTTGATATTTTATCATGTAATCTCAGACCATATTTGACAAAATTCAGAATATCAGCACATTCGTTAAGAATACAGACCGGTAGATACACTCGTAATAGAATACCTAGAAATGAAAGATATTGTCAATGCTGTCACAGTGTTGACTTGGAAGATGAAAACCATTTTATTTTGATTTGTCCTTGTTACACAAGAATCTGGACAATTTATATTAAAATATATTATTATAATAGACCCAGTATGTTTATATTCTTAGAATTAATGCAGACACAGGATAAGAATATTGTTGTTAAGTTAGCTAAATATATTAGTACAGCTTCAGCTGTAAGGAATACAATCTTGATTAATTAAACAATGTTTAGCTCTTTTGTATTTTTGTCTATATCACTTGACTTATTATGCATGAAAATGTATGTATGTATATATAACGATGTACAAGTTAAATAAAATATATGTTCTTTTCTGTTCGTAATACATACATTGTGCCACTAAAGGCAGTACTTGTGCACTGTTTCTAGATTGTATGTTTAAGAGTTCACGAGTTATCGCGCCACCATCACATCGTTTGTTTTTCATGATCAGATTAAGGTGACCCAAACATAAATGCTAGTTGTTGTTTCGCCAAGTGGAAGTATTTGTATAAATGTTCAAGATTATAGGTCCAACCGTGCAGAAGTTATCACATCTCCATAAAATTGTTTACATTTTTCACTGTGGGTCCGTGACATTGACCTGCTGTCCTCAAAATGTGAAGGGTTTGACGTCTCACCCAGATTGACATTGAAACGTCTTATTATGTTTTAAACAAACAATAATTCGTTATAATATGT
Source organism: Cyrtodaria siliqua (assembly GCA_037043455.1). NCBI lineage: Eukaryota > Metazoa > Mollusca > Bivalvia > Adapedonta > Hiatellidae > Cyrtodaria > Cyrtodaria siliqua. The sequence goes on from JAWPHD010014860.1 coordinate 54,536, forward strand.
ACCGTTTACTAGTAAAGGCTATTTGCTGAAATAACAAAATGAAATAATACACTAATTAAGGGCCGTTTTCTATTTACAAGTCCATAGAGATTTGGTCAAGCCATAATAGGTTAGAGTTTCAGAACATGTTAGTATCAAGCGCAACTATGTCTTGAACAAGCCTACTTCGACCTTACCAAACCAAGACTATCACATATGTCCTTAAGCCACGCGCAAGCACACATGCTCTCGCACACACACACACACACACACACACACGTACGCACGCGCGCACTAAATATTGGATGTTTGTATCATGTAAGCCCTGCCGAAACGGGTAAACCGTATCGCACAGAATTCCCGACCATTACGTATAAATACACTACAGCTTATCCCTTTGTCCTATTAGTATGAAAACGATGTTATCGCCCTGCACAAACAGAACAATAAGAGTACCCCACATTTTAAACGAAATAGACTATGAATAACATCAATCCTGATTAACTTTTATCAATCACAAACAGTTACACACAACTAAGATATAAAGGATCTTACATGAGTGTCCGTTTAATATTGCATTTATTAAACGAGTTGTGTAGGAACCTCAAACGTGAAAAATGTCACAAATGTAAAAACGGTTACAAATGTAAAACAAAATAGTCACATATGTAAAAGCATACGACAAATGTAACACGTTTGATGACATATGTAAAAAAAAAAATGACAAAAGTAAAAGAAAAAGAACACAAATGTAAAAAAAAAAAGAGTAATTTGTTAAAAAAAAAAAGAACACAAATGTAAAAACACATTTTTAAACGTTCATTTGTTAGTTCTGTTGATCAAAGATCATGACGTGGTGCGACGTCCGTCCGTCCGTCCGTCTTCCGCCCGTAAACTTTTGTTCGTGGCGACTTCTCCTCAGACACCGCTTGGCCAATTTTGACCAAACATCACATGTATGATAATTAAATGAATTGCTTTTTAGATTTCCTAGCATTAGGTCAGGGCGACATTCAAGATGGCCGCCATTACCATATATTGTAAAACGTTAAACAATCTTCTTCTAAAGAACTACTGCACAGATTTCGACATTTTTTCTTTTAAAATGATCGTCAACGCCTAACCTATCAGATTGGTTCACATAAAGTCCCTCGGATAAAACATGATCGTGCCCTAGGGGTCCACATTTTGTATATTGAGATTTTACATGTTTTTCATAGACTTATATAGGAAAAAACATTAAAACCCTTTTCTCTGAAACCACAAGGTACAGAACTCTCATGTATAACATGTAGCATAAGTTTATGTCTTCTACTAAGTTGTAACCCTGGGGTCAAAAATGGCCCTGCCCCAGAGGTCAAAGTTTTACATAGGCTTATATAGGAAAAAAATCTTCTTCTCTGAAACTACAAAAGCCAGAGGTTTAATAGTTTGCATTTACTATAGGCGTATGGTCCTCTTAACAAGCCTGTTCAAATGGTGATCCTGGGTCACATTTGCACAAGTTTTACATAGACTTAGATTATCAGCTGATAATGAACACGACACAATAATGCAAGATTACGTTTATTATCAAACTAACTTTAAAACACGAATATGATATTGGTCGTGAGTGCTAATGCACATCTGTTGTTGAACACTGCACATGTTTCCATGAATGGTAATTGATCCTTACTATTACACTGACAGGGGACAGCGCCTATTCAATTTGGATTAAATTAATAAATGAGGCTCTACCTATATACATGCTATTTTAATATACTAAAGTGACTGGAGGCCATCTGGAAAAAGCATAGGCAAAAATACACATACGACTAAAACCATGTGATTCAGTTTTATATTTAATGGACATATAAGTTTGCACTACATTAGGACATATTTCTGTGTTGTTTTAGTCAATTCTTACAAATATAGCTTTCTTATGTGCCCCCTCCCCCCACAACCCCTGCCTTTTTATCCATTTTCCATCCGATCTTAACCCCACACCCAACCCCACCCCCTACCCCACCCCAAACCAGATTTTTTATTTTTACATATTTCTGTGTTATATTCGTTTATCAATTCATATGTTGCGCCCCAGCCCCACCCCATCCCCCACCCCATCATCACCACCACCGCAATGTTTCATGAACGGGCGGGCACCTAGGTAGAACCACCGACGTTCCGCAAGCCAGCTGGATAGCTTCCTCACATAGAGATTCCTAGGCCCCTGAAGGATCGAACCTACAGCAAATGATTTCAAGTCAGAGACTCTAACCAACAATTTCGATAATAAAACACGTTTAAAAACATGTTGTACTGAAAAAATGCGATAACCTGTTTAAAATTACTTTTTAACTGTTTTAATTTTACAATATGCAAACATTTTAAACCGAAATTATGGTTTTATTTCATACCCCAGCCAACCCCATTTTAGCTTCTTGGAGAAGGGGTTTGATGGGCTATCTGTGTACTTGACTGGGGTAGTAAGTGTTTGGTGAGAATGTGAGCTATCTGTGTACTTGACTGTGGTAGTAAGTGTTTGGTGAGACATGTGAGCTAACTGTGTACTTGGGTGGGGTAGTAAGTGTTTGGTGAGACATGTGAGCTATCTGTGTACTTGACTGGGGTAGTAAGTCTTTGGTGAGACATGTGAGCTATCTGTGTACTTGGCTGGGGTAGTAAGTCTTTTGTGAGACATGTGAGCTATCTGTGTACTTGACTGGGGTAGTAAGTCTTTGGTGAGACATATGAGCTATCTGTGTACTTGGCTGGGGTAGTAAGTGTTTGGTGAGACATGTGAGCTATCTGTGTACTTGGGTGGGGTAGTAAGTGTTTGGTGAGACATGTGAGCTATCTGTGTACTTGACTGGGATAGTAAGTCTTTGGTGAGACATGTGAGCTATCTGTGTACTTGGCTGGGGTAGTACGTCTTTGGTGAGACATGTGAGCTATCTGTGTACTTGACTGGGGTAGTAAGTCTTTTGTGAGATATGTGAGCTATCTGTATACTTGGCTGGGGTAGTAAGTCTTTGGTGAGACATGTGAGCTATCTGTGTACTCTATAGAACTGACGCAATTTAGATGATTCTTAACAGTAATTATAAAACCGATACAAACTATGTTAAGTACATATTATATATTACTATGTTATTAAGAGGGCCTCAAGGAAGATTGACTATATGGATTACGCTCGCTGTAAATATAGAAAATATTTATGTAGAAGTATGAACCTGATTCTTCTACGAATTAGAAACAATGTAGACATTTACATTTTCAATTAATGTTTATTACAATATCATTGATATACTGACGTAGGCATTTGGGTGTTGTAGAATCATCCCAAGTAGTACCGTACACTAATAAGCAACTGCAGTAAATATTTTTATTACATAACTATCATAAATTTACATTGAACTATGAATGACGTAATTTTAGTATCACACAAAAAAAGTTATATAACTTTTTTATATCATCATTAGTGATGATATAACTTTGCCGGAACTACTTTCTAAACATATTTGTTAAAAAACACACTGGTTTAAAGTTAAAATATTTTTTAATTTCTTCTTTAGACAAAAATTCATATAGATTATACATACAGTCAATATAGCCTGTGTCATTTTTTCTTTAATTCCACAAAATTTGTACAAATGTAGGTTGACTGGTGTCCCCACTGGCTGTATAATTCTCGATTTGATGATTTGCAAAACCATTACAAATTCTTTATCAGAACTGATCTTGTAAAAATCACAGATCAGGCACTGATAAAAATTGCAAGAATGTATAATGGTCTGCTGATTCCTTGATAATCTGAAGGAAAACACAAAACAATCCACTCCTTCATTCTGTCTCCCTTATGAATTGAACAGAATAGAATAATATTTCTCTGCTAGCATTTTTTTTCCCTAAACAAATTTATATTATATTTGATAATGATTAAAACTCAATAAAATAAAAACAATGAACTTTTATAACATCTGTTGTTAACTTATTGTCTATCAATGTTGTTGTTGTTATTGCAATTGTTGTCGTCTGCAACAGACAAAAATGGCTGATTTTTTAGATCAATACTGCTGGGCTGAATTAAATGCAATGTTAGCTGTGTCTGAGTGTGATGAAATACAAACCAGCAATCAACCTGTGTCTGAGGCATCAAATTCAATTATGCCAATA
>JAWPHD010014861.1:0-58667 GCA_037043455.1 Cyrtodaria siliqua
CAATATCTTTACATTTACATGCAATATTCATATGAAATAATATTTTAGCATAATGAAATTAAAATTAATACAGAAAAGATACATGTATTATACGGTTATGGCAGGAAAGATATGATTTCAGAAAGAAAAAAATCTGTTTAAGTAAAGAACAAAAACACCTTTACCTAACAGTTGATTGCTGTCCAAAGGCCCATCTGCTTATAAATTAAATTATGTTATGTATATGTAAGAAGTACATATGTAATAGTGACATACTTTATTTACGAATTGCCAGTGTCTTGGTTTTGCTCTAAAAGTGTACCAGGAGGAGTACATGGATAGGAGTTAATAGAATACTGATTAATACTATGACCGGACAAGCTGTGGACCCTATGATGACGCCTACCTAAAGCCCATTGGGACGGTGCCGTTTGATGTTTGTCTATGATCTTTCTTGTCGTGCCCTTAATGGTTTATTCTCTTGTTGCTCTGGCTTCTGCCAAGTCACTGAGTACCTTCATTGTGGCTTTCTAGGCTATTATTTTTTTGTATTATATTTACACGAGCATATTTGTGTTTTACTTATATTGCCTATTGATGCTGCCTTGTTGGTTGGAGATTATATCATGGCGGGGATTTCTTTATTTACACTGTCCTGTTTTAATGGGATGACCGTAGGGTGTGAGGTTTGGTGCACCCTAGAACCGGTTGAAACCCCCAGTGGCCTACTTTGCTACTGACCGTTCCAAGGCGGTAGCCCTATTGTCAACCTTTTTGTGTTTGTGATGTCGTTTGCATTCATTATTACTTTTGCCTTCTTGTTTGTCTGTTTGCGTGTTTGTTTCTGTGTTTTGTGGATGATTGTCCTACTTGAATGCTACTTTCCCTGTCCGATCTTTTTATATTTCCTCCTTGCTCCATGAATTTTCTAATCTTTCTAGTTGATTATTTCTAATGGGGAAGTGCATGTTTATTGTTTGTATTTTATAACTCTGGTTATTGTATTACCTTGTGTCTCGATACTATCGATTTTGCCTATCTGCTTCCTACTTGTCATCGTGTAATCTCTAATCATTAGAAAGGATAATGGAGTCTGTGTGCATATCGTTGTAGTTCAGCGTGCATTTCTTCTAAAGAAAATTAAAGCGACAAGCGTGTCACCACAAAAATTGTAGATATGACTATTTCGAATAAATGTTTATTCGTGTTCAGTATATGTTTCATTTGTGTTGATGTTATCTTCGTAATGGGTTAGTCAAAGTTTCATTTGTGTTGATTTTATCTTCGTAATCGGTTAGTCTAAGTTTCATTTGTGTTGATGTTATCACTTTCCCTTAGCCTCGTCCGTCGGATGAGGCCGTAAACCGGGCGGTCCCGTGTATCGGTCTATCCTCCGAGCACGTTAAAGAACAATAGGAATCTATTCGATAATATGAGTAGGACACGGTTGCCAGAAACCTATGTATCCTTCCTCTCTCTCTGGGGCGGCTCTAAATAACCTATACTGTGTTGATGAGCCGTTAAACAACATTCGTAATGGGTTAGTCTGTTTCATTTGTGTTGATGCTATCTTTGTTAGTTGATGCTAATCTGTTAGTCTAAGTGGTCGTGTGTCTGTCATGCTTATCTATATGATTCGTGATTGTTTAAACTCAGTCGCAAGATGTGCTGTTTTTTACGTTGCATATGGATTACATCGTATGTGTGTGTACCGGTTCACATCACCATAAAAGTCAGGTTGTGATTGTCATTAACGCAGACGAGTTCTTAAATTACTTTTATATTTTAAAAGTAGATCAGGATTACGATAATAATGTTTTTACAAAGGTTTTTCGATGTTTATGGTAACGGTAGCCCTGCTGGAGTAGCTACTTAGTTATACAAATATTACGAATATTAAAGTCCTCAACACGACTACAAGCTCTAGAGAAATAAATAAGTCGAGAAACATAGACCCCTGAAGAAGTAATGAATGAATGAATGGTGTTTTACAGCTCAGGGAATCTAAATGGGGATAATTAATAACATGTACTTGTAATAATGACAGAGCTGTATAGTTTACTTTTGAAGCAGTGTGGAAATGGTTAAAATGTTATTCTATTTAAGGGTACTTAGCTCTAATGGAATTGCATTCTCCAATAAATGAAACGATGCAATATTAAATATCATCAGTTTTACTTGCAGAATTAATCTCCTCATTGAATTGGTTGAATGTTTCTGTGTGTGTTTTATCTTGTTAAAGTTGCCATTCAACAATCCAAAAGTAGTGAGCTTGTCGCACTGACATGACTGCTGTTAGGGAGTGCATTCTCATAGAAGGGCAACATAATCATCTGCACATGTTCGGTTTGTACAATATACACCTACTTACTCCCTATAGTAATATGAGGTTATTTAACATTGTTTTGTACAATACGGTGATATATTTGGACGAGTACCCAACTGACACAACCATATTGGACGAGCCGCTAAGAACAATGTTAAATGATCTTTTAATTATATACCTATTACTCCCGATGTAGAAATATAAATGATCTAAATTGACTTACATGTATCGTTTCTTTTAACTGAAAGCATCTTTTACCAACTGTCAACTGTCAACACCAAAGGACAACAAATATTTTCATTTAAGCGCTTTATAAACGAAAGTATATAGCCGTGTAAAGCAGTTATGTGATATTGATGCATTCAGAACATTTTACCGGTTTTCGGACTTTATCGTTGAGTTAACATGGAGCTCGTGTACTGTACAATACGGATTTAATAAAAAAAAATGTACGCGCGTTCGTCCAATACGGAAATATAGTGTACGGTCACATGGTACAAATCCAGACCGCTCATTGCACGAGAAAAATAGGTATATAACAAAAGATTGATTTTTATTACGAATTATTGCGTATACATATAACGAAAACTGGGTATATTTCTGCGATACACCATCATATCAAATGCACCATCTATAGCTTATCTCAAAAGCTCAGTCAGTGGTGTATGGGCTTATTCCGTGTTTGCGTTCCGGTGCAACTGTGAATTGCTTTGTGTTTGTCTTTCTGTTTGAAGTGTGTTTTAGGTCATTTTATCGTCAACTATTATGTAGTAGAGACAGGCCAACCCATTCTTCTTGGGTAAAACCATTTATGTATACCTCCCGCCATCCGGAAGAATCGACTGTGAATTGTGTCTGGCCCAGTGGGATTCAGCAACATTTTCAAAAGGTCATAAGACACATGAGGATACAACACACATGTATACATGTACACGCTGGGCAGCAGGTGCATGCAATAGCTACTTAGTTATATTTCATTAAAAACACAAAATATAATTGTTAAGCATACAGAACAGCAATTTAGGAAACAACGGTGTAAACTTGATTGATTATTATTATGATTATTATTATTATTTATTAGTATTATTATTATTATTTTTATTATTATTATTATTATTATTATTATTATATTATTATTATTATTAGTATTATTATTATTATATAAGTTTAACTTCGAACATGTGCATGTGTACTTTAGCCTTTATTAAAATGACCGACGCTTAATATTATAATTGTGAAGATTGTGTGGAACCTGTAGCTGGTCTAGATAGCTCAGCCAATAGTATATGGGTCCGTGTGGAATATAACGTCAAACATTGTTTGTGTACTTTTTAATTGAATGCCCATTTGACGATTATACTGGATACAGAATGTGTCATCTCCATTAAAGCTACACAAGCTGTACTTATTTGTAATTTCATGTTCACTAGATCATGGCAAATCGGATATCGAAATTTGACGCAGGACACAGTGTAAATATGTGTTTATACATCTTACAAACAATTATATCAGACATACATGACTCATCTGATGCAGTAAATAATAACTGAGTTTACAACAGAAATGTTGCCTTCGGATTATCTGTGCCAAACATATCCCTGTTGGTATTACCAAGGTTTAAGGTTGCACCAAACCTTACTCATTCCATATTGGCATCCCAATTATACAGGAGTGGGTAAAGAAGGAATTCCCGGCCAAGCTGTGTAATCAAACGCGTGCTTCAAAATGATTATACAAGCAACATTCGTCTTAGTGTGGTAACATGCATCGATCTTTAGCATGGTTTACGTATGGTTTACGAAAGCATTTGATCAGTGTCTTCAGTTTTTGATAAAAGTCATATCGTCGCATATGTGGATAAAGAAACATTTCACTATATAGCTCTGATGCATTTGGTACCTTCGCCAATAATGGGGCATATTACAGTCATGTAAAAAAAGTCGATAACATTCCGTTTTGTTTGATTTTCATATTGTTTGACCTGTCACATATTAAAAATATATGTAGATGACAAGAAACATTTTTGTAAAACAGCAATAAAGAATTTATCTGTTCAGTGTCATTGTTCTTGTTTAGCTTTGAGAGGTTCTTCCATATCCCAATACAGGGGATATATATCAGAAATGTTGGCATGTAGCTAGTTGAATACCTGTGCGCATGTGTATGTAATTAATGTTGTTGTTTTTTTAAACCGGATAAAGAAAACATGTTGTTGAAAATATATCAGTGAATAGAAAATAAGTATGATGTCGGAGACTTAGAAGGGATGACATCCTCATTCTTGTATCAACAGTGTTTCACGAAAGACACAGATTTGAAATTGGTCTTAGTCACTCCTGGGGAATATGTACGCAGCGATCACAAGGTAGTGCATTAGAATCAGATCGCTATATTCTTACTACAGCTATTGATGTAGATCATAACTTTTAGTATGGCGATCCCATCTACAGCGTAGAGTACAGTAACACATCTGCAGATAGTTTCTAAGTACTTTAGCTTAAGTAGTTGATTTGTTTGGCACATGTATATTGATGACTTTCACATCTACCATACAGCTTTGGTAAATATTGTTTTTCACAAATTTGATACTTTGATGATTGTATGTATAATTTCTGCAAAGTATGACAATGAACTGGAATAAATAGATACCAATAACACAATTTATAAAACTGAAAAGATAAAAGTGATTAGTGAGTATTACTTTTTATTACATTTTTATAGGTGAAAGATTCGGATTTTTCAGTGAAAGAATATTTATAATCGCTAAATATTAATAACTAACTCCGAACACAAAAATAACTAACTTCGACGTTGCGTTATATGACATCAATAAAGTGTTGCTGACGTCAACGTCATCCGCCGATAGCGCGCCGATAACGTCCAATAAAGCGAATAATTTCGGTTAAAATCATGCATATACTGATTTAAAATGTAATAAATATATTATTTAACTGCTGTGTTCGATTATAGGGAAATCCTTCACTCGATGGTAGGCGTGTTTTGTTTTTTCACAAACTCGCATACGCTCGTTCGTGAAAAGAACCACACGTCTACCACCATCTTGTGAAGGATTTCCCTATAATCGTTCCAAGCAGTTAAATTATCTCTATATAGTTACGAGTACAATGTCTGTGTTTGAAAGTGTCGGAGTTCCGTGATAAGCCACACAAAATAAACACCGTCAAAGTTTGTTTATAAATGTCATTGATTCAGCCTTTCGTACAATGCACTAACATGTTCTCGCAATGTACAGATTCTCCAGGAGTGGTACATGCAGTGCCAGCACTCTATCACCTTGTTTATCGAGAAGACATCTTGTACTAGAAGATTCTCGTTATAATAATGCCAATTTATAATATATGGTAATGGGAGACTCTTTATTTAACGTGCGTGTTCATGTCATTGTTGTGATTTATCTTCTTTAGGTGCATTGGTATACTGTATGCTCTGCTCATCAAAATGATTATGCATTATTGCGTTATGTTTTATTTGCCTCACGTTTGAGAGGGTGACGTTTGATTACGGTATCTATCTTAGAGTATATGTCATCTTGTGAACTCGGTTAGGGCATCATGTTGCCAATTCCAAAATGTAACTGTTAGTACTGACTAAGATTTATCGCTAACGTTAGTGTAAGTGTGCAGAACACTGAGCTGTATTTATTTCATCACTAATCGAATTTCCCAGTTCACGAAGCTTTTAATATTAATAATAAGATTTTTTAAAGAAACTATGCAGATTCTACATTCGACGTTTAATTAAATTAGCTATCGATTGACTGGTTCACGATATACATACTGCTCATGGAAAAAATATTTTAAAAAACGTGTTCCTAAACAACTATTACTGCAGTTGTTAAATGTCAGACCAATTTCTGCATATTTTGAAACGACATTTGAATGTATTATATATTATCAGGCCGTTTCATATGATGTTAATTGAGCAATCACTGCAAACTATATCCGGCATTTGTAATACTATATACAGTTTATGAAAAATTCCTATTATTTATAATATTTATTCAACATGTATTGCTCTTGCTCGAAAGGAAGAAGTTGATATACTGTCTGTGTGTGGCTCAGAGAAATTTAGAAGCTATTGAGGATACGGATAGCTACGACGGTATTAATGGTATCGACACAAACTACTGAAAGAAGCATCAAAGACAACAATAGAGAAACCTCAATATAGATAGAAGAAAATATTTTTATTCACAAATCAATAGGCTATAGGCCCATGAGATATGAACATATGACATAGCAATACACATATTTACAGAAGTATTTTCATGAATATTATTCTGTTATAAACGTAATATTATATTATTTGTATTCTTAATTAATACAAATAACGGGATGTTACAAAGCTTTGCAAAACATTTCGAACATAATTACTATATGAATCCCAAAGTGGTAGTGTCCCAAATATGCAGCAGGATTGGTGATTTGTTCAGTCCATACCTAACGCGCTCACTGCATCCGTACGCCACTACCACCTGGGTAATTACCGGCTGTAAATAGTATTTATTTGGTGCACCCTAGAACCGGTTTAAACCCCCAGTGGTCTACTTTGCCACTGACCGTTCCAAGGCGGTAGCCCTATTGTCCACCCTTTTGTGTTTGTGATGTCGTTTGCATTTATTATTACTTTTGCCTTCTTGTTTGTTTGTTTGCGTGTTTGTTTCTGTGTTTTGTGGTTGACTGTCCTCCTTGAATGCTACTTTCCCCGTCCGATCTTTTTATAAATCTTTATGTTAGCTATATTTGCAAACTAATTACACCATTCAAAATAAGTTTAATATAAAAACAACTGTAGTTATAACACTTTAAAGTTGAAAATGTAATTACCTACATATTTACAATTATATATGACTTAAAAAGCATGCATATATGATAACCAAATATAAAACAAGGTTACATTAATTGGATTTCAAATATGGATTAAGATGAGTTTCAATATATGATCAAATAAAATGTTTCTTTACTTCAAAAAATTTAAAGAATTACATACTTAAATTTCTGATGACATTTTCATTTTCGCTACTAAATAGCTGTTTTAGTTTAATCATACTTGGTCTTGTCCAGAAATACATTTGTATGTGTAGTTTACGTATGTCTTTAAATAAAGAACATTCTAAATAAAATGATACTCATCTTCAAGCTTATTACACGTAATACATTTTCTTTTGTCAAGGGGGATACTATGTGGTCTGTGTCACCTACCTGATTTAATATTTAGACTATGCGATGAAACAATTAACCTAGTCATTGCAATTCTAAATTTTGGAATATTTACACATTGAAGAAAGAACTGGTAGTTAATAGATACTATTTCTCTGAAAAATACCGCTCTGGATGAATTTTCTACACGTTCATGCCAAAGCTGAAAAAGAGTATCATAAAGGCGTTGCTTAACAATATAGAGGAATGTTTCAACATTACCTACACCTTGAGCGAGCCATATATATTGAAAACAAATGGAGAACAACAGCTTATGCGAGTGACCCATGACACTTTATTTGCGTATTGTTCACTATCATACATTAACATGTTATATATACATTTACAATACTTAGTATCATTACTTTGTACAATTTTAAACCAATATTTGAGTATTCTATAATATCTAATTCTTGTCAATCTAAATCTACTCAGGACACCGTACACAAAATCATTTTGGGTAGAACGTTTAATTCGTAAAATACGTTTACAATATAGTGTATGAATATGTTCAATATTCTGAGAACTATGAAAGCAACAAACTTCACAAGAATAAGGTAAAATAGGTAAAAAAAAGATTTTCAAAAAGCTCTGATCTATGTTTGATCGAGATATCTGAACATTTCATCAGAAGTTTGTTTAGTTTAAAAATAGCCTTCTGTGCTTTACCAGCTAAGGTCATTTGTGTTTCGCTCAAAGATCCACCTTGTAAAAAGACTATGCCAAGGTATGAAAACGTTTTGACTATTTCTGGATTCAAAGCATTAAAAACAAAATTTTAATTTCTAGGTAACTTTACCGCTTTTCTAAAAATAACTTCTTTGGTTTTATTAACGTTGACTTTTAGTTTCCATCTCTGACAATAATCATATACTATATCAAGACCCTTTTGAAGACCTTCTAGTGTTTCCGAAAAAAATAACTATATCATCAGCGTAAAGCAAAATGAAAAGATTCCTCCTATACATATCAATGCCATCAAATCCTACATCAAATAATCTTCCATATCATTCATATAAAAACATAGCAAAAAGAAACGGGACAAACATTTTCCTTGACTTGACGCACACCAAGCGTACATGAAAATTCGTTACTTAACGTGTTATTATATTTGACTCGTGACTTTAAGCTTTCGTAAATGCTACTGATATATCTCTTATACCTAGTTTTATTAGCTTTGACCATAGTCTATTTCTTTCTAAATAACCAAAGCTTTGCTACATCTATAAAACTGCAGTACATTTTCTTTCCTACATTAATCATGTGTGTAATTAAACCATTTAAAACAAAAATATTATCAGTTGTGTTCATGCCACTTCTAAATCCTGCTTGTGCCTCAATATATACGTTGTAACATTCTGCCCAATTATTTAATCTATTATTTAAAAACGCTAGTAAATGACTCGCCTATAATACTCAATAAGGTAATCCCCCCCACCCCACCGACCCCCTATAGTTATCAGTATTATTAATAGAATTAGATATCAAAATCGAATTGGAAAAATAGCTTTAAAGATGAATAAAAGGTCAAACAAGACATCACAAACACAAAAGGGTTGACAATAGGGCTACAGCCTTGGAACGGTCAGTGGCAAAAAAAAGGCCGCTGGGGGTTTTAAACCAGCATCTAATGTGCATCAAACCTTACACATACCCTACTGTCAACCCAATAAAACGGGACAGTGTTAATAAAGAAATCAACCATGAACTATTCTCTAACCAACAAGGCAGCATTAATAGTCAATATAAGTAAAACACAAAGATTCTCGTGTATATATAAATACAAAAATACAATAGCCTAGAAAGCCAAGAAGAAGGTACTCACTGACTTGGCAGAAGCCAGAGCAACAAGAGAATAAACCATTGAGGGCACGACAAGACAAGACTGTAGTCAAACATCAAACGTCATCGTCCTTTTGGGCTTTTAGGTAGACGTCATCATAGGGTCCACAGCCTGTCCAGTCATCGCACAATTAAAGAGGAAATCATAGTGGCGAACTGTAAATGGGTCCACCACCAAGGATGCAGTGCATTGCAAAATGAAAGGGTCATAACCCCTTTTGATAAACATTTTAACAAGTTTAACAAAGATAGTATGAAAGTGATCATGACCAAGAATCTTACGAAGTTAGTTTGTAAATCACGTCACCATAGAAGTCAGGTTCTTTTAGTCCTTGTCGCAGAAGAGTTCTTAAATTACTTTTATATTTGGAAAGAAGATCAGGGTTACGATAATAATATTTTGCAAAGGTTTTACGGAGTTTATGGTAACGGTAACCCTGATGGAGTAGCTTTTTAGTTATACAAGTATTACGAATTTTAAAGTCCTCAACTCGAGTACAAGCTCTAGAAAAACGAATGAGTTGAGACACATAGACCCCATAAGAAGTTGCTCGCGGAACATCCCCATATAAATGGTGATACTTAACAATATCAAAATTAAAATCATCCCTCTTGTGATACATTTTGCTAATTATTTCACCATTTTTAATGGAGAGATGTTAATCAAGTAAAGAAGCGTTAGTATCAGAAATATTGGCTTTTTTAAGTTGTAGTTCTTTGGGGTATATATTAATAACCATAGTAGAAAAGAAAGGGTTGTCAATTTTTAATATGTCATCCAGATACCGAGAGGTGACATTAAAGGCCTCAATAACATCTTCCTTGGTATCGGGTGAAAGGCTCAACATGAAATCTCTTTCATAGCAATATAAAAACAAATGTGCGACAAGGGTGTACAGTTCGTACCCATTGGGATACCAACAATTTTTCTATGAAAAGTCGTTCCATACCTGACGAAAATATTATCTAATAGGAAGATTAGTGCTTCACAAACTTCTTGGCAAGTCCACATAGTGTAATTGTCTAAACTGCCGTTAGTAAAAAAACGCTTTAATATTGTTACAGGCCAAAAATGTAGTATGTTTTTTTAATAACAGCAATAAGAGTGTCTTTGATAAGGTGATGTGGTAAGGTTGTATATAGTGTAGAGAAGTCATAAGTGCTAATAGATGAAATTTGACGTTTATTTCAAATTTTATCAAGAACGTCTCCTGAATTTTGTATAGACCAAAACAAATTTATCCCAGAGTTTTCATAAGTTTTATCACAATATTGTTTAACGTGATCTTCAACGTCAGTAGGACAAGAAATTAAATGTTTGGAGATGTTAATTCGAAATAAAGCGGGCCTTATACGGATTGTTATGTAGTTTAGGAATCCAATAAACATGACGTAATGTAGGCGTCAAACAATAATTACACTATCAGCTGCTTTATCAGCAGGAACTAAATTCCCGATTTTAAATTACGAAAGGAAAACCTAGGTTTCGGAGGAAGTAATGAGGCGTAAGCATTATAAATGTTAATACGTGTATCTATAATTTTAAAAATTGACTTTTTCCAAGTAGAAAGAGATTTTGGGTCCGCATGTTCTCTACGACACCATATTTTACTAAAATCCTCAATGGATTGGACGATCTGAGCACGACAGGCATTAAAATCAATAGTTGAAGGGAATCTATACTTTGGACCTTTCGAAAACAGATGCCGAATACGTTTATCAACAATATCAAAATTACCAGTAATTACATGACCTGCAGGAGCATAGCAAAATGTTGATGTGTTAATTCACATTCCTTAGGAGTGTTATTTACTATATCAAGGTCAGAAACTATTTAAAGTTTCATCAAACCACTCATTTTTACCGACTGTGTATTCCCTTTGACTTTTTCTTTTGGTATTTTCTTTTTAAACGAAAGATCAGTAATATTGTTCATAATGTCTGAAAATAAGTGTAGATTATTTTCAATATCATCCATGTTGAAACATAAATCAGTATTTTAAGTTAAAATATTTAGTTCTGCTATAAAAACATGACTATTTAGAGCATTTACTTTTTATCCAAAATTACATAATGATCATTTTCATTCGTATATTGGATTGTTTTCGGAGCTGATTATATTTTCAAAAACACACTCAATTAAACAATGATCGGACAAATGGTTAGGATCCTCTACGTCCAAATCCGTAAAATATGGATATAAAGACTCAGAAAAAACAATATAATCAACAAGACTACATCCTCTCTGACCTACAAATGTGTTTCCTATTTCTGCATCGTTACCTATCCGTCCATTTAAAATTCGTAGACCAATTTGCTTAAATAAATCTAAAAACTCTATTTCATTTTTATTAATAAATACTGAACAGGTGATCGATCCCCTGGAAGCAACAAACACAAACAAGAGAGAAAAGTAGCAGACTCGGCTTTATTGAGTCTGATCATGAGAGGTAATTATAAGATGCAACACATCTCACGCCTCCTAACACCGGCTTAAGCGATATTCAACTTTAAAGCAACATGACCAATATCTTGGGAAAATCTTGGATGAAACCTATTTATTTCATAGTCATCTGGTAAAATTGAGTCAAAGGAAACATAATCTGGTCTATCAGAAGTCCGACTATTAAAATCACCTGCTAACAGTATGTTGCAACGGCTTTTGGTTTCCATTGTGAATAAAAACTACAGATTCGATTAATCTATCAAAGATATTAAGGTCAACTGTATTGAACCTACTGAAACCCTCAGGCATTACATAACAAATACCTACAAACAGATCGTATGTTAAGGAAAAAAGTCTAAGGTTAAGTCTCACCGATAGAATATCATCTTCGGTTTAAAAAAATAAGGTATCTTCATTAACATAATCATTACGCACAGAGATAATGAATCCTCCAGAAGCATGTTTGCAATTATTTAATTTAACTCTGTGTAAAGATAATTTTTTAAAATGTCTAACGTTATAATCATATAATTCATTTGACCATGTCTCCACTCCATGCATTGTACGCCATATTCGGTTTGTTGGAGGAGTGTACGGTTTGTTAGAGCATTATGTACGGCTTGTTGGAGCAAATCAAGAGGAGGAACGATGATGACAGGTACAGTTTTCGCAAATAATTGTATATCCATTTGATAAAAACTATTTTTCTCCGACAGAAATGTTCTTGAATATTTATATTAAAAGTCAAACATGAAATTAATGATCTCATGTTCTTCACTCTCGTGAATATTACTGAAATCCGGCCTCCTTTAAACAAAACATATGATTTCGGATAGATACTGAACATAGAGAATATTGTAAGAAACTATATTAATTGCATCAAAGAAATTAGATATTGATGGTCACCTGAGCAAAAGCACACATCGCTATTTTATGAAATAAGCTCAATATCCACAAGAGTTTGTCTCTGTATTTTTTTAAATTGTGTCCGCTTTGTTGTTTTAGCCGGGTACGCTTTGTTGGGCTCATATGAACACTTGAGTGTATATTTGGTTGTATAATGACATTACATCGTAACAAAACACGTTTTAGCTTTGTAAAATGTTGATACTGGTATTCAAAGCAGAGTTTGTATGACGATCCATGGACTGGTACTTAGACAATCAGGGTCCGAAGATCTGCACATTTTAAAATTATAACTGCCTCCAGTGGCTAAGAAGGAATAACCGCGATCAGTGTAATGTTGTGGGATAACTTTAAAGTGCAAGGACTGTGAACATCTTTTGCCAGTTTAGGTCGAAAAAGTAGGACGGCGAATCGATATTTCGGAAGAGAAATGCACAAATACACAATGGTCCAAAATATCTTGAAAATCTGTTGATCGAAAATCACTGTAGTAGCATTGGCAGAAGAAATCGTCAGACCTAACAAACTAAACAAATGCAACTTATCTGTTATAATAGTTTCCGAAGCAAGAGGCCCAAGAGGGCCTGTATCACTCTACTGGCGTCTGGGTCAGTATGGTGTATGTAAGGTCGTCTGTAAGGTTTTATAATAATAAAACAGAAAGGTGATGACAGAAATACTATTTTGCGGAATCCATTTCATCCCACAAGGGATGAGACCACTAAAACTGGTTCGTTACAATCAGGTTATCTATTTATAAAAACATTGTTTTAATAGCACCTTTTTAACACTTACACTTCTGTACACCAATTTTGAAAATGACGTAATCTGATAGGTCAAGAAATCGTTTTAGATAAACGGAAGTAGACAATAACAAACAATTTCAGACTTTCTGACTTTTTTCCGTGCTCCAAGAAAGTATGAAAGAGATACATATATAGAATTTGAAGTTATACGATGAATTACATTAGACGAAGATAATATGAAGAAAAACAAATACCTTGTTCTCTTGTCTTAAAATATACTCCAACAAGCCGTACAAATGCTCTAACACACCGTACACTCCTCCAACAAACCGAATATGGCGTACACTGGATGGACACAGTGGTCTCGGTTAACATAGTAATAAGGTTGTTTTCAAAAATCGATTTAAATTCTAAAGATTGTAACTTGCATACAAATGCGAAGATGTTCGCTAATTGTTAAGACAAAGTGTCAGAAGTAGGGCATTTTGTAACTAAATGGTTGAATCAGTAGATAACATTCAAACTTATCAGGTTTTCCGTTTGAAAACTTTGTGACATAATGATTTAAAAACTAAAATATGTCATGCGTCTGGCTTTACCAAATGTAGCACTCAATATATCGGTATATAGAGTATGATAAACATACTGAACATGAAAATAACGATATTTATTAATAGTGACCGTGCCTCTAAGTCTAAAATAGTGCATGCATATTTCAAGGCGGCATACGTCTTTTGTACGGTCGGACGTAATATATGATGTTGACTCACAAACAAAGACTGTGTCAGCACACTCAGACTGGAGTATGCCAATGGTTTTTGGGAAGTGCACCTGCGTATATATGGTGGAAGGAAATCAACATTATAATCACTTGTACGAGTGTGCGGTGTTTTTCCTTGTAATTATTGTTTGTTTTGAATGTGTGTTTACTTACAGTGCCTATTAATGTCTGGTTTGTCGGATGACACAGTCTGATTGTGGTGTCTATATTATATTGTCCCTTTTCAATGGGATGACAGAGAGTGAGGTTTGGAGCACCCTAAAACCTGGCCTAAACCCCCAGCGTCCTTTTTGTCACTGACAGTTTCAAGGTTTGACAACCTAGTGTCGTATTTGTATTCGTATATCGGTATATCGGTATATCGGTATATCGTATATCGGTATATCGGTATATCGGTATATCGTATATCGGTATAAAGGAATATATACATGTCGAACAGAAAATATAGCATTCCAAACAGACACTCACTCAAAACACGCTTTCAAAACCAAACAAAGCTAGAACGAATTCGACGGCGCGGCCGTCGTAAAAAACACACGTTTTATTCAAACAGGTAATTCCCCCCCCCCCCCCCCACACACACACACACCCACTCCCACACAAACACAAACACCCACCAGGCCCCAGGGCAGAGGTTCGAGTTTGCGAAATATCAAAATCCTTTGCTATGTTGTTTATCTTTTATAGAGGATTACATAATCCAAGTTATGTGCAAAAATATGAAAAAATGACAGTGTAATTGAATTTTTAGTTTATTTGACATTTTGACCCCACTGAGGGCCCCTGGGCTCGGAGCCAAAAATAATAGTGCTCTTGCACGCCGTCATCATACCCTAAGTTTGGTTGAATTCCGTTAAGCGGTTTAGGAGGTAATGCTGTAACGGACAGACGGACGGACGGACGGAGGCGATTTTAATATACCCTGTTTTTTTTCAAAAACGTGGCTATAAAAATAAGGGTAACATAGAAGCAAAACATGCGACACTATAAAAACATTAAAATGGTTGACAATAACGGAGACTCGCATTGAAACTGGCAGTGGCAAAAAAAAGCCATGTAACCCTTTTGTTGCCAAATTTCAAATGACGTCTGCTTAAATTTGAATTCAAACCTTCTGATAATATTTTATATGTAAAGTGTTACGGAAAACTACCTTGTTGAGAGGCGAACAGTATTAAACCTGATCAGCCTTCCAATGTTGTGCATGTTGATCTGGGTTTACATTGGTCGAAATATCGAAATATCAATGTTTTCGACCGCGGAAGCGAAATAGTTAGTATTAATGGTTCAAGTTTATTTATATCAAGATCAAATAGAGGAAAATACCGATATATAATACATATATCGGACACATCTATCCGAGTACTTAGAGATCAACAAACTCTGGAAACTGATTTCAAAATAAATTGTGTTTGCACAGACTATGTTTCATACGATATAGTCTCTATTATTATTATAATTGTTTTCATAAAATGAGTTTTATTAAAACATAGCATTATTAAAAATACAACGAAGATTTATTAATACGTTAGCAAACGGTGTATAAAAATGATACATTTTGACTTATTATGAATATGGACCCTGATATTTTTTACCAATTGATACCTTGAAGCTGCAGGCCATGCCATATGGCTCTTTGTATATGCGTGTCTTGATTTGTAATTTCACCATTTCATAATTATTTCATAATTCGGGTATTTAATTATTCAAATTTAATTCAGGACTTCATTTACAACGCGTAACTCCGAATAATGCACATCATACTTGTCAACGTGTAGTACTATACTTTACCGGAATAAATCCACCTTGCGTGATGATAAGCTGAACTTTATCAAATTGAAAATGAAATTCTGGCTAAAAAAATCGTCATCACGATTATGTATTTAGAACTGATATCAATAATTATGTTTCGTCTCATCATATGACGTTTTTACTAATTTGACATGAGATAAGAATACAACTCATATATATGGTATACAACAAAACAAATATAAAGTATAGTCACTTGAAAATATTCGTAAAACAATGTGCTTTTTCTTTACTTTTTGTTTTCTTTTTAATAAAACAAAGTTCAAGTGGGGCAGTCGAGCACGGATATTCGCGGTGATGGTGGAGGTCGGACGATATATCAACATGGTTAGACGTGTAAGACCTAACCAAACAGGTATATAATTATTGATACACCGAAGATTTGTTTTTATAAAATATTGATAACTTATCTGCGATTAAAGTTTGTAAACAAATAAAGCAGCCATACGAGGGAAAAGTCAGTGCAAAATTATGTTGCTTTAAAACAAGCATGTTTATAGTGTACTGCGTGTCTCATGAGAACCAGAAAATACATCAAAATGCATACTTTAACGCGTGTCTATGAGCTGACGAACAGGAATAACATATTAAGTGACAATACAATTTCATTACAAACACAGTTATCTAAACATCAACTCTGTCGTTTTGAAGATAATAGATTCTGTTCCGTCGTTTATGTATTCTTCAGTAATACATCACATTGTTATCTTGTGCGATGTTAGTGTTAATACAATTGATATTGTTTCGTTTTCATTTTATTATTATGTTCCTATGGTTGATGTGTGTGTCAGTTTTTACATTAATATTTATAAACGTAGAATATTTGTCAAAGTTTCCTTTGCAATAAAAGAAGTAATGGCCTTGCTATTACTGCTGTATTGTCTACCCAAAAAACGTTAAAACAAAACTAATAGCTAACTGCTTCGGAGGGAAAACACCGACAAAAGCAAAACGAATACTAATTACAAAACCAATGAAATATGATTGGATATGGATGGTTATGACATTTAAAACGACGTGTTAATAACCGTAATAGTGAATAATTACTCAACTAACTAAGACGCAATAAGTATGCAATAATGAACAGGCCATAAACATATTTTAAACGATAAGTATATGTTACTTGGAAAAGTCGCTTATGCAATACAAAACTGAGATATCTGTGTGTAACATTGGAATAACAACATGACTTCGTCTTATAAACCGCTTATGCAATTAGAACTGAATTAATATACCTGTAAATAAATAAATTCAAAAACTTGACTAATATTGGCATTCATAGCAACACAAATTGGAAATGTCATCCGTAATTTCCGATATTTCAAAAGTTATTGATTGAATTTTAAATAATAAACCATTGTCAGTCCAACTGTCAAAATCTGAAAGTTAGTTATGTGTAGACAGTACTCTGAGTATGTGAAGTTCTTCTAGGCTTTTTATGGATAGTTATAACATGAATTGGAAAATCATCTATGCTATACTGGCAAAATATATAAGAATTACATGGTTAGTAACTTAGAATTTCAGCAGTATTTCGGCGAGTGTAAGAAAGGTGTTAAATGCGAGCCTCTGACGAGTATTTATCACTTTTCGACACAAGACAAAATATAACTGAAATTCTAAGTTACTAACCATGTAATTTTTTTATCATGCAGCTGTTTTAAATAACGTAATTTACCTGAAAAACAATGGAAAAGTACAATTTACGTCTGCTGCCGTCAAAATACAAATGGACGATAGTTTGTCAGGGGAAGTAACTTTGGCAAAAAACGGCGTTTACTACTTTCTTTTGATAATGTATTGCATTTCTAAATTGATAAGCATACACATATTGTGTAAATTTGTAGTTTAAATGGCTGATTCCTGACTTTTTAAGTCATCGACTATTATCGAGTGCAGCCACTAGCATAATATAGCAGTTGGGCGGAAAATATTAGGTTAGTAGACAGTAGCTGTATTTGTATATTAGAAACATTAGTTGCATGATAAATTAATATACGCATTATATCTTCCTGCCATGTGCAAGGACCTTCTTCCTCATAGTATAATGTGTGTGATCATTATTCCTTCTCTACCTTTTCACTTAGTTTTCAAATTGCTACAAAGACATGTATCTACGCATACTGCTGCACACTCGTGAGAGTAACTTCGACAAAGTGTGCGGCTGTGTCATTTAGTAGAATATAGTAAAGATTAAACTGGAGAATAAGGTGAACATTCGTGATAGGTTGTAAAAAGTGATAGTGAACGTGGTCCGAGTATTAACTTTCATACCCCATCGAAGAAGAGAAAACGGGGTTGGATGGAGTATGACATAAAACCTTAATTTTGGTTTAAAAGGTTTGCGTATTGTAAAATTAAAACTGTTAATAGGTAATTTTAAACAGCTGATCGCATTTTTTTTCATTAAAAAATGTTTTTTAAAAGTGTTTTATTGTCGAAATAGCCGTTAAATATCCTGCTGTTATAAGCTTTCCAATCGCTTAATGGAATTAAGACAGTACACGTAATGATCATGATAAAAACAACATTCAAAGTATTAGGGCTTGCTGAGAAAGGTATTGCTCACTTTGTTGACCATGCCTGTAGTTTGTTGAGGTCAGTCTGTAGGGTAGTAATATCGGTTTGTTTGTCATCTGTAGTCAGGTCTACTGCTGTATTGTCGGCAAAATATCTTGCTTTAGAAGTAATGTTTCGGGCAAATCATACATGTATACTAAGAATACGATGGGGCCAAGGACAGACCATTTTGGTATCCCGGATGTAACTGGAATCGTGTCGGAGCTCTCCACTTATATTACTACAGTCTGTGTACGACCACTCAGAAATGCTCTTATTCATGACAATGTCTGACCTCTTAGACCATGGTTGTGTAGCATAAGGTGTACCTTCTCATGATTTATTCGCTGCCGTTCACTCTTATATTGTTTTAGTAATTGCACATGGTACGGTAGTAATGAATAGTTTCTTTGAGTTTTTTCACTTTGATAACGCAATCTTATAATTACACATGGTAGCAATGAACAGTTTATCTGTGTTGTAATGCACACTAACGCAAACGCATCCCATACATGTGAGTAATTGTATTTCTGTGCTGATGTGTACTTTAGCACGTCGTGCTACAATGGTGAATATGTAATCAATTTGTAAGGCATGTCAAGGATTCGCCCACCTTGATTCAAAATAGTTGGTAGCACAAATTGGGAAGAAAGTGTCTGGTAAAAAAAAACGGTCACGGCCTGTTTACGTCTCCGTGACAACTCTTTTTTTGAATACTGTTTTAGCACCCGTGACTTGGTCTGTTATTATGTTAAACTTTGTT
Source organism: Cyrtodaria siliqua (assembly GCA_037043455.1). Lineage (NCBI taxonomy): Eukaryota > Metazoa > Mollusca > Bivalvia > Adapedonta > Hiatellidae > Cyrtodaria > Cyrtodaria siliqua. The sequence goes on from JAWPHD010014861.1 coordinate 19,377, forward strand.
CCCAGTTCCTACCCAGAAATAATGCTATTTTCTCTCGGCAGCTATTTTACGCTTGCGTAAAACCTTGCTTGTTATATAATTAAATATGTGCGCGTGTTGTTTATGTTACCAATTCTCTTTTGCCTATAGTAGATTTTATTTCTTTTCCGGATGTAACGTTTACAACCTTTGGTTATCCAAGGTAGGGAAGGCTTACCTCTGATCACTTTTGATGGGACGCATTCATCTAGTATATGCTTGATTACGTTTTCAGTGAAATAGTCCCAAAATGTCTGGACAGACTTTCCCTTGACGTTTGTGAGAAAATGATTTCATTTTACTTTTCAAAAGCTGCCTGTTTGATTTTCTGTATTCATGTACTTGTCTTTGTTTTAGTTTGATCAGTGTGGGCGGAGATCTGCTTCCATACAGACAATCAATTCTAACGTAATAACGTGTATTCCTAAGTTATTCGTGTTTCTAGCTTTTCATTCTCGTTCCAAACATATATCACGTTTTGATACTGCTTCAATCTAAATTAAATTAGTTTCATTCTGTTGCCCTATCGTATTCTCTATCTCTGGAAATTTATGTTTTGTTTTGTTGTTATTTTTTTACAAATAGTAATATTTTTTGATTAAGTAATCAGCTTTGAGATGTGAAAGTATAACCATCCGTTTTATGTCTTACACATTATCTTTCTGGGGTGAGGAACTTTAAATGTGTGTGGAACAGAGCTGACGTAAGGTGCCTGCTTTTTATTTGATGTAGTTTCTATATGACCAGTGCTCTCATTTTCGTTAGGTTGGTATAGTGTAGGCATGTCCAACTGACACAAGCATTCCGGTTTTCTACCTCAGTTTTTATGTTTATGGACGGAGTTCGGTTACATTCTTGGCACAATTGCAAACTGTTTTTTTTAACCATAAAGGCCCCTTCTTCTTTGACTGGGAGTACAAATCCTTGATGACTTGATAACCATTCCAATCATTCAAAGCATGTAAATGGTTTGAATTTCCGTATTTCGTATGTGCAAAATACAACGACGGCATAAAGGCACTGTAGACACTTTTGTGAATCCTCATTAAGAACCAATTGAGCATCTAGCTTTATAATGTTATAAACAAACGTTTCATGAATTTATAATGCCTGCCCTCATTGCGTTTTTCTAGACTTAATACTACCCGAAAAAACACTCTTTGGGGAATCTGAACATAGATTAATTACATATATCGGTTTCTCTGAAAATATTGTTTTTTGAAAACCTCTTCTTGAGTCAGTTTTGTATGGGTGATCTAAATAGTAACCTTAAAGCTTCTCAATCAATATTTAATAATGGTAAACCCAACAACTCAACACAGTTGTATAGTATCTTTGTTTTGGTGTCGACTTGTGGTTTCATTTTACGGTCCATACCTGACTTGGGAGTGGCTAAACCGTGTATCGCTCTGCTGAATTTGAAACCATGATTTCACTGTTACGCGTTATATAAGATGTCGGTACTGTACAGTATTTTATCACTCGGTTCGATAATTTCATCTTATACCACAATAGCCTAAATACACACTATGCATCGTGTAATACCCAAGGATATTCACAGCATATGTTAGTTATTGTGGTATAAATACTATAGAGCATGAGTCTTGCACGTGTACGGACGATAATGCACTCGCTAACGCTCGTGCATTATCTCCCCGTACACGTGCAAAACGCTTGCTCGATCCTATACTTGTACCATAGCTCTAATGGTTTTTCCTTTGTTCTTGCTTATGATATAATGTTCGTAAACCTGAAGTTCTGAGCCTAAGCCGTGCCGTGCTATAACTGCCAGTATATTTCAGCCGTGCCATAAATGACAGATTCGGCAGTTATACCATGGTCTACCCAATGTACACGCGCGCCCTAGAGGTCAAATATTGTCCTTACTCAATTGTTTAATGTCTGTTTTCGCTAGTGAGGAGGATTGCACAGAGTGTCTTAAAATTAGTGTAACGGCCATGCAATTGTGAACAGATAATAATATTAGTCATGAAGTTATACATTATTGAGTCAATGTCATGGACTATTGCTGGGTTATTAGATAAAACAGATATTTAGATATGTGTTGAAAGGTATTCATACATGTTGGTAAACGGTAAAAGTAAAAGAAAATGTGGTTTATGCATTACATATTACGCGGATATAGGTGTATAATGTTATTCTTTAAAGACAGTAAATATGGTGTCAAACACCTCATTTACAAATATCTTTATTATTCTGTGGTTACTGTAAATATGTTATATATAGTTTGTGCATGTTGTTTAATGTTCAATTTGTATTCCATTGTATAAACATATTCTATCTGTATTCTGTTGTATAAACATGTATCATTGGCTCTCCAAATGGGAGGAAATAAAAGATCTACCTAACTGCACTCTCGGGCCTGCGGCCCTCGAGAAACAGCATATACTCGAAAAAGTATGCTATACATGTTACTAATACCACACAACTATAACTGAAGCAATGGTTCAAACGTGAGGTTAATGTACTGATTTAGTGTAGTCCTTCTATAAATCTGCCACATTCGCATTACATATCGCACAACTATTAAATTAATACAAATCACATGAACGATAACTCTGACAAAATTCATCAGGGTCCTATAAATCTAGTCACTAACGCCTGTTTTTTCTTTTATAAACATATATGTTATTGATGTAAGCGGTTAATAAGAGTGTAGCATATACATGTATTTCCTGACGTGTATTTTAAATGTCAATATTCATGGTTACGAGAATGGGGAAATAAATTGATTTAAAGTAAACATGTACTCTCCGGACTGTTTAATATGTGTTTCCTAATAGGCATCCAGTTTATGATGTCTCTAATATCACTATTTAATTGGCATACACACATGCGTTTATCAAATATATTTATTGGATTTATTGTAACAGTAAAGTACAAGTTGCTTATGTGTAGCACCGCTAAATGTGAAAATTCCGCTAAATGTAAAAACTTCCGCTAAATGTTAAAAATCTTCCGCTAAATGTAAAAAAAAACTTCCTCTAAATGTAAAAACTTCCGCTAAATGTAAAATAAATACTAACCGCTAAATGTTATAAATGTTAACATATAGCGTTTAGTGGAATCCGTTAACCGCTAAATGTTAAAAGTCATTAAAGTTGCCTGAAGTATGTAAGGGTATGAACAATGCTGTTTTAATCGACTCGATGACGTTGTTATCAAAGTAAGTCATAACGACAAACTGATGCTACATTTACTGCTGCTGTTTTCTGTTACATTTAGCGGAAGATGTTTAACATCTAGCGGAAGTTTTTACATTTAGCGGAATTTTCACATTTAACGGGGCTACAACTGTAGAATTCACTGGTAAAATGTATATATTGTTCGAAAAGTTTGCTTGCGAAGCTGAAGTTATATTCAATATTGAACAAACTAGATAAACTAGAACTGTATTCCTGAGAAACGGATACACCCATAAATCCCCACCCCGCCCCCTACCCTCTCCCCTACACACAATGAAAACAATCAATAGGAAACATAAAATTCTAACGAAGAAATGGCCGTAGCTCCAGTAATACAATGTCGATTTCAGAGCCGAATCGATATGCCCATCTTGATATCATAGGTAAGCATCCTGTAAAGTTTCGGAACAATCAGTTGAAATATGTAGGATGAGACGTAAATGATATTATAGTATAATATTAGACAAAAAAGGGGCCATGATAAAAGGTCGATTTTGGCGCCGAACGATATGCACATTTTGACATCATAAGTAATATTCTGTAAAGTTTCATTACAATCAGTGGAAAACTGTAGGAGGAAATAGAAATATACTATAAACCTTTACGAAAAAAAGGGCCGTACCTCGCATTATACAAACTTAAAGTTATGTTTGGCGCCGACTCGATATATGCACATCTTAAAATCATAGGTATATGTATCTTCGAAACAATCAGTTGAAAACAGGAAATAGACGCACAAGATACTATAACTTAAAATTTGTTGAAAAAGGGGCCATACCTCTGATAATACATGATCGAATTTGGCACCGAATCGATATGCACATCTTGATATCATAGGTAAGCATTATGTTTCGAAACAATCACTTGAAAACTGTAGAAGAAGATAGACGCACACGATCTTATAACGTAAAGTTTAACGAAAAAGGGCATTAGCTCTGATCATACATGATCGAATATGGCAGTCGATATGCACATCATAGGCAAGTATCCTGTAAAATTTCGAAACAATCGGTCGAAAATTGTAGGAGATAGATGCACTCGGACTGACAGACGGACATGGCCAACACTATATGCCCCTGACCAATCGGTGGTAGTGCATAACAAGTAATCCCTATCATGTTTAAGCAAAGAGGCTAAGTAGTGTCTATGTAGGCTTTATTGGAAAAAGTTCCTTACAGCGGATGCAAAGAAACAGTGGATACAAATGTACAGTAAGTTATAAAATCATGGACTCACATTTATGATTCGAGTTCCATCATTTGAGCAAATAAGCTAAAGATACAACATGTTCCCAAAGTTAAAGTGTTGCCTGTGGGAACTGATATATGTACAGGCGTATAGATGCAAGAAAACTGCTTCCGACAATGAAACGTATTTTAATAATGTTTCTTTTATAAATATGTAATTATTTCAAACAACTGAGTCGATTAAAACAGCACCGTTCATGCCATCACATATTTCAGACATCTTTAGTGACTTTTAACATTTAGCGGTTAACGGATTCCACTAAACGCTATATGTCAAAAATTATAACATTTAGCGTTTAGTCATTTTTTACATTTAGCGGAAGTTTTTACATTTAGAGGAAGTTTTTTTACATCTAGCGGAAGATTTTAAAATTTAGCGGAAGTTTTTACATTTAGCGGAATTTTCACATTTAGCGGTGCTAATAGGTTTGTGTGTGTGTCTTATGTCGCATGCATTAACATACAAATTTGGGGTTTTGTTCAAATCTGTGCATTTAAATGTTGCGTATTTGACGATTATTGATTACGTGTATTGGATGTTTTCATCCAAGTGATTTTTCCATGAGTGACACTTCCGATATACAACGCTTTTATTATATATCAGTTTTCCAGGTAAAGCGATATCGACTAAATTCCGTAACTACGGAAGTGACAACCACCTCCTAGTAAAATGCTGTCATATGATACAGCTATTAGTTATATTTAAAACGGAGGAGTTTTTTATACGGAATGTGTAGCTTTATCCATGTTAGCTTCTGTTGACACGTTATTTACATCTGCGTGCAGTGCAGTCGCGGAGAGGGAGTAATTCGTTGCTGTTTAATCAATTATTTAATATTCTGCAAATACTCCACCCACGGGAAGGTCATGTAATATCAAACGTAAAACATAATAAGCTTGCATTAGATATCAAAAGCTCTCTATTTTCTTTGAACTTTCTCTTAACACTTAAAATCGCTTATTGTCTTTTTGGCACCGTTTTAATAGAACATATGTTTAACATATATACGATAGGAGATATGTATCATGTTTGTGGTTGATGCCTCCAGTTCGACTGTTGGCTGACGTCCTTCAAGCAAATCCTTCGCCAGAACATATTCGTCCATAAAAGGAGCATGTATCGATAAGTGAGGTTTGGAGCACCATAAAACCTGGTTTAAATGTTTGGCACTGACTGTATTAAGGCAACACTCCTATTGTTGGCTCGTTTATGTTTATGGTGTGTTTAGTGCGTTTCTGTAACCGACTATATCGTGTATCATGTTAGTATCCCTGGTGAAAACTGTTAGAGAACTCAAAAACAACATATGCTTGGTTTCCAACATAACACTGATCGGGAAAATGTTCGTATCATATTGATCTGATATTTAATCTGCCATAGAAAGCTTGAGTTTCTTAGGTGCCTGATTTTTGGCAACTCTCATCGTTTACTCGTCGCCACTATCCGACGTTAAATCGTCGATACAGTACTCCGTGGCTATATTCCAACCCACAAGGGGCGAATCTGCGATTCCAATCTGTTTTACATTAAAATGTTTTGCTTCATCCCTGCTTAGCTTCGTTCTCTTTTTTTTAAGAACTGTATTCCCAAGCATGTCTATGCCATTTGAAGTCTCAGCAATATGTTGCCTTACAACTAGATCGTTATTCATCGACAACACAAACGAATAATAAATGTTCAAGCGTTTATCATATCGTTTACCAAGTATCGCAAAGGTGCAAGCGTGCGTACGTTTGACCTACTATATTATTGCAGTTGTTGCGCATGTACAACACTATACAGTACAAACATAGTTCTTGCTCGTAAGTTTTAATAGTATAAAACAAAACAACAATATAAAACGCTAATTTTAACTGACGGTATACATACGTGTATATAAATGTAAAGTATATAACGCCAAGAACATCATTTCAGATGTCTATAGCTAACATCAACATACACGTACCTCCCTATGTGTATTTAATGGCCCAGTCACACCAACCACGAATGTCTCCCCGAACCCACTACGGTTGTCCTCCCCACGGATGTCCCCCGGATGAGCATTTCTCAAAAAATACTACGAACTACTACGAATACATTACGGTTTGAGTAAGGTTGAGTACGGTATCAGTAAGGAGCAGCAAGGTTGGCACAGGAAACACCGCGGTTGACATGAACCACTACGGTTCCACTACGGTTCGAGTACGGACTACTACGAACTAGTACGAACTAGTAAGTCCTGGTGGATCGTAATGGACCGTATTAAATCGTTATAAACCGTAGTAAATCGTGTCAATTCGGCCTTATTCGCGATGAAACCGTACTAGATCGTAATAGGCCGTACAAGTTCGTGTACAGATCCTACTAAACCATGCTCCAACCGTGAGATAACCTTACTGAAACCCTAGTGTCCTCGTAGTAGGTCGTGGTAGGTCGTAGTAAGCCGTGGTCATTCCCGGTATGATCAAGGCCGGGAATGTTCTACGAATCACTACGAATCGCTGCGAACCCACTAAGGATGCTCTACGGATGGAAAAATCGTGGTGCTGACCCCGAGAGTTTTGGACATGTCCAAAACTCTCGGGGTGGGTCCACGGATACATACGAACTACTACGAATAACCACGAATAACCCAGGATACACTACGGATTCACTACGAATCCATCCGTAGTGGATTCCTACAGGCATTCGTGGTTGGTGTGACTGGGGCATTATAATGACTTACACGTTATGCATATCTGACAAACGAACGTTTCCTATCTGCCAAACGCGTATCCATCCTCTCCAATCTAGTACACACTTACATTGTTCATATGTCAGGATTATCGGCATGTTTTATTAATTTTTGAATAGTGTTAAAGTTCTGTGTTTGTTTTTGTTTTGTTTGTTTTCCCACTTTCTAAACCCTCGTAGCTGCTCCTATCTTTCGCTACCAATTACACCGTCTTCCTCCAGCTCTGCTGTTGTCCTTCTTACTTGATGATTATCGGTCGTGACATTCTTTCTGTTGAAACATCAATGTATACTATTTGTCTACGACTATCCTCGCTGTTCATCATTCTGTAGTTCGTCTGATCTTTCCATTTTCCCCCTATGTTGACTGTTTCTGTGACATTGCTGATATGTCTTCTATTATTGTCTATTTCTGAAACAGCTTTCCCACAGTACTCCAGTCAAGCTAATTAGCGCCTGACGAAGAATCAGCGAATTTCTGTCTATATCACAACACTATACCAGTTTTCCATATGTCCAGAATGTACTACTGATACGCGAGAGCATTTAGAGGATGTTTTATTTTGGGATAATGTTAAAGACTGTTTACAGCGTTCCTCTTGTCAGAGAACGCTTGCCTAGCATCGTCACAAGACAACAATCAGGACTTAACTACTCCTGCAGACAAATTGAGGGCCGAGATTATTTTTTTCCGACTGGTGATACAAGACAAGCAATGAATTGATGAAACATGAAATGGGGTGTAAATCATCAAGGGTGGTTTGAACCCACTCCCTTCCGCTTTTGGGTCGAGTGCTCTGGGCTCTAGAGGCCTCACTTAGTGCTAATGTTAATGTTTTCACAAACCAAAGTTTATTTAATTTACCACCAGTTCGAAATAAAACTATTATTTTTTACAGACAAAATATTTAAAATGATACGTCTAAAAGTATACATATTATGCAGTATGTCTCCAGAGAATCACGTAACTACCATTACCGTGATTTTAGAATTGTATTTGGTAATTGGAAAGAGAATATTAAAGCAGCATCAAGTCTTGCATAAACCGGTCTTTGGCATTATACCGCCTGGTAATTAGGAATTCTAATGTTAGATGCCATACAGTCAAACATACGATAGTTTATAAGCAAAAGTAAGCAACATGGCAATTTGAGAACAACGCAATCAATGGATGACTGCTCTATAGAAACAAGTATAGTATGTTTAATACATGTGCTAATTAGTAGCCTACTGTGGGTCAATATTGCTAATAGCAAATAGTTGAACTGCGTCTACTTCACCGATTTAAACAGCTTATATGGTGCCAACAGCACATCGCTTAAAGAAACTAACCCGCCAAATAACGGCAAAATTTCACTACAGAACTGTTTATCAAAACTCTATCCCGGTGATCAGGTCATATAATAATGTATATGGGTCTATTAAAACTAGTTTTTATCACGGGTTCTTAAAATATCCGTGATTGAATATGTGTAAAATGAATTATGAGTTGGTAATACTTAATTCGACGCTCCGGTTTTGGGGATTGACCTAGCTGGCTAAAGCTGTTTATATTGTGTCTATAGAGTTTGGATTCTCAAAATATGCAATTTATATTTATATATATACCTCTTGGTTAATAGGAGTATTTATATTGTAAAATGTGACTTAGTGTCTTTAATGTTTATCGCCATCCCCAATTACGTCAGAATATACTGTGCATACTGGACAGAACTTCCTATTTGTCGTCATTTGTGCAGTCAGTCTCCAAATTATATCTCTCAAAAACGAACACGAGACAGCAGTATAATAAAAAAGCTCCGACCATCTCTAGTGATACCAGACGGCTCAGAAAACTACGGATCACGGTATCAGACTAGCTCCGTTTCCATATACGACAATCTCGAGATATAATAATTGCTGCACAAATGGAAAAATAAAGTTAGCAGTTACTCAAATTACCTAATCGGGGTGATATACATATATGTGTGGTGTCGTATGCCTGCACATGTGTTAATATAAAGGATACGCCAGTTAAAAGATGGCAGGTGTTTATGCAGTCACTGTTTGATACCTGCAGAAACCTCGCCGGAAGTTCGAACTACAGTTGAGCCGCATACTCTACATTTGAATCAGATAAGAGGATTAGCAGCTCTGTGGTAAGACCATAAGAGCTATCAGTTCACAACTATATAATACAGGTAACCTATTCGCATCATTCTTAGTGTTTACTTTTTAAAACAATCAGATGGCTCAGAATTTCAAATAAGTGCACCATTTATTCATGAAGGATTTACTTCCAATGCTCTTCGTGGTTTAGAGTGTGACCTATATAGAGACTATCGATAAAACCTATCGCAAACACTAAGTCGGATAGAGTATATGAAGAGAAATCTTCATCATTAAGAAACCGCGGTCGATCGCTACGCTCCCTCCCTTTCGGTTACTTAATGGTGAAGATTTCTCTTCATAGCCTTTATCCTATACATAGATTCGATTCCTTGAAATGGAAAATGCATATTTTCAAATTCTTACATAACATAAGTGAGTAACACTAGTACTGTATTATCGAGAGTTTCCTGACAATACCTTTTTCCAGCGTAACTGGCATTATTGGGTTAGTTAAAGCTGTACAGTCCCTATTTTAACTGGTAATAACTCATGAATATGAATGAGTCACGTGTGAAGTAGTTTCAAATCGACGAACACCACAAAGTCGGAGAAATCGATACGTAAAATTTAACATCGATAAATATACGGCTCCAGAATATATGTGATAAAACAATAGTTGCCCGGAACCACAGCCTTGCACTTGTAAGATTTGAAAGATGTTCCCTGAACCTCTAGACCACTGCTATTTATTGGTATTTTGTAGCATTTTTAACACTAAATAGGCATTACGTAATAACAAGAGCTCGCACACAAACTCATCAAGCGATAAATAACATGTCGAGATATAGTTGATATGAGGCGAAGTATTAGTTTCATATTGATAAGAGACAGTGTTACACCAGGCAATGTTAATTTACACGTGCGACAATATGGACTGCATGTTTATTGATCCAATTTTAGCTGCGTTCAAATATTCTTTTGCCTAATAATATATGGTAGTTAGTATACTATTTTCTTAAGTAGCGTTGTAGTTCAGTGGATACAGCACTATACTTGAAATCAGAAGGTCGTGTGTTCGAGCCCCGAAAGAAGCTAACTTTTTTTTCTGTAAAAATTACTGTTACATGTGTATGATGTGCACTGGTCGATGTACATACAGTAAATGATTTTCTGCGCTATATTTGCTCGCTTAAATACCCGATTTCGACATGAGCTGGTGAACATAAAGTTCGCTTTATGCTGTGTTCTTATAAGTTTAAGGACATATTTCGAGCCTATTGTGTTTGAGGAGGAGAGAATTTCTATAGGTATCTGTAAATCACTGTTAGCCATACAATGTCATGAGCAAAGTGTGATATTTTATTTTTTTCAGATTATGAGGCCCACCTTCCCCCCACTCCCCCCCCCCCCCCACCCCTCCCCCATAATAACACATTAAAGAATGTTGTATATGTATTGTGTTGTGCTCTGATTTTTGGAGTAAGAACAATTAAGAAATACCAGATAAGTTCTGTATTCAAAAGCTAAATTATGAACATATATTTCTCCATTAAAGTAAATTACAAAGTGTTGGTAAGCTATTTTTACCCTCAATATAGCAATGCTATACAAATAAAAAACTAAGAGCGGGCCTCACTTTATGTACCAGAGTTGATCAGCCATGAAGCGTGCTGGCAGTAAATATTTAAGCTTCCCATGCTTTTTCAATGACCAAATGTGTCCTTAAGGTTGCCACTAGGCAAAAAAAACTTCCGCTAGCATGACCGTCGGATAGGGATTGTCCTATGTATCAGAGTATATCCTCCGAGCACGTTAAGTAACCATAGGCATTTATTTGAAAATTAGAGTATGGCATTGTCTTCGGATCCTTAGTATCCTTCTCCTTTCTCCCAAACGGCTCGAAATAACATAATGTGTTTCGGAGTCATTAAACGGCAATGCAATTCCATTTTATTAACAGTTTTCACTGTGCAATTGTGTTTGCACTTAAGAGTAATAACGTTTATTAGGCAAAACAATGTTGAACTAGTTTTATTTTATTCGTGAGATGATAAGAAATAAATCGCTATGTTTGCACTGCAATAATTGCATTATCTGTGTGATTGAAATCTCTGTGATGTTGTAGCTTATGATTTATCAATTACACGTGTCAATTACTGTGGACACTTCTCTGATTACTTTACAAACAGCTGTTTTGTTGTTCAGATGATGCTCCGATGTATTCTCTATCGCAATGTAATAGTCTTAATAAAAGATATAAAATATTTATGGCAAAATAAAAGTACATACGGAAGCCCATTAGGGCCACATTGATTCATTTTTATTTTAATTTTTTCAACATAACATCTTGAAGATTCGAGATAATATGTTGAAAATTCAAGCGTTGAAAATTCAAGATAATATGTGCTGAAAATTTAAGTCAATATGTTGAAAATTCAAGATAATATCGTGAAAATTTAAGTTAATATGTTGAAATTTCAAGAAAATGATATTGAATATTAAAGATAAAATTTTGAAAATTTAAGTTAATATGTTGAAAATTCAAGTTAATGTCTATAAAATTCGAGATAATATGTTGAAAATTCCAGATAATATATCGAAAATTCAAGATATTATGTTGAAAATTAATAAAAATATCTACATAATGACTAGCGAAGTCCTTTGCAGGTATGAAACCACCAGGTATGAAACCACCAATTATTTTCCCCATTGACACCGATGTTAAAATATCATGTATTAATAACTTGCTGCAACTTCAGCTTAAAGGGACACACGACAATCTTAATTTTTTCAAACGTCACAACGTCCCTTTAGTTTTGCTACATAACTTGCGTTTGTTCAATCATTGATATCAATTATAATAATTGGTTAATGCAAACTGATTTTTGCATATTATTAACTGTTTATTATATTGCACTAACAATATATTTAAACATGCGGTAGAATATGTGATAACCTGTTTAAAATTACATATAACATGTTTTAAATTTACAATATGCAAACGTGTATGCCGAAATTAGGGTGTGTTTTTTTTATTACATACCCAAGCCAATCCCGTTTTCGCTTCTTGGAGAAGGGTTTGGATGGGGAATGAAAGTTAATACTCGGACCACGTAATGAGCTTGAATTTTCAACATATTAATTTGAAAATTCTTGATATTATGTTGTAATAGCAACATAGTAAGTAAACTTAATTTTTCAAAATATATTCTTTAATTTTCAACCTAATTTTCTTGAATTTTCAACATATTATCTCGAATCTTCAACATATTACCTCGGATCTTCAACATATTACCTCGAATCTTCAAGACGTTATGATGATAAAACGAAAATAAAAAAGAATCAATGTGGCCCTAATGGGCTTCCGTACTTACATGACCTCAACAGTTAGTTATTCCCAAGTATCATCTTATATATTTTCTATGTTGGACTATTTATTTATTGGACCATACAGGTCATGTATTTGCGCACGTTGCTGTTGTTGTTTTTTGTTGTTGTTGTTGTTTTGTGTAGTGCACTGATGCTTTTAAAGGGAGACACGACAAACTTGAAATTGTCATGAAGTATTCAAATCAGATTCTAGATTTATAATTCCAGTATCATTTTGACTTTTAACCTGCTTGTTTATACTTAAATAAAAGCTTGATTTTTTCCCCCTGATTTTTCTAAGACAGTTTAAAATATATCATCGACGCGATATAATAGTAGATACATTAAAACAATTTGCTTTATGCTGTGTTCTTATAATTAGTTGTATGACTGAACAAATGTAAGTAGTTGTACGAAAAACTAACGGTACGTCGTGAGTTTTGAATCTATAATCTCTTAGAGCATAAGCGAACAATTAAAGTTGATTATCTTAGTTCTACAATAGAGATTAATTTATTGCATTGTCCTAAACCCATAGACAACACGTTTTACTGAAGACGAAACTCTCTGTTACGCAATACAGAGATAGAGGTGTCTCTAGTACAATTGATTATGTATGGGTCTTTTTTTAGAAAAAAACGTTTCAATCTGAATTTCTAATCTTTATTACGTGTCTGTTCCGCAATCACTCGAGAATGATAAAAATGAGGAAACTCCAAATTCTAATATTCGTAAAACGGTAGCACGCGAACTATTATAAAATCGAATAATACATATATTCCGTTAAGTGTCTGACAAATACATGCTACTTTAACAAAACATCTGCAGACAAATAGTACACGCTATTTGGAAAAATATGCATGTAGAGAAAATAACGGAAGTACACATTTAACACAAATACAATCGTTCAACCTCATACAGGCTGTTTGAACATACTCCTGTTGGTGTATCGTCCATCGTATTAAGAAATTCCGTGGTCGTGGGGCTAACGACGTTGGGTTATAAACCTCCCCTCTCCATGCAGATGCAGGTTCGAATCCCACTGGGAGCTCAACTTATGTGAGAACGTGTCGATTCGTCGATGGCGGGAGGTATACAGTATTGGGTCTACCCATCAATATGTGGGTGGTCTCCCTTCACCTTGTGCTGAAAATGACGTAAAAAAACATTCCAACAAACAAACAGGTTTAAATTACAATGCAGAGCTGGAGCTGTACTATGATAGCCTTGTTTGCTTTATTTAGTTTTTCCCAAGCATGTTTATCCATGGCCCGATGATTACGTAATAGACTAGTACGATCTTGACCTCAAATGTTTACAATTTGGTTGACCTTGAGAGTAGTCTCGACACAGACCCACCCAACAGACAACAAAAAGACACTGCATTATTTCATATCAACAGTAGGTATATTGCAAAATCAATTTCCTTTGTACTTTATCATTATAATGAGTTTTATGACCGAACAAATTATGCTATGCAACAACAGAAAACACTAACGATGAATACACTCAGACTACCGTCGTATCTAGGAAGAATTAACATCTGGAACATGTTCTATTCATAAACAGAGTGTAACCGGGATGTAACTGTATCTGATCTCTGATTGCGTTACTTGCATCGCATTCCACCAATGTTTATTCATCTTATTTTTTGCGTTTCTATGCTTGTGATGTCCCAGAGTTTTATCAATGAACTAGTCGCATCCGTGAACCTACAGTGTTAATGAGTTTTTTATTGTGTAAGTAATATGCATGTTATACTGTGATCCGGGTGACGCATTTAGGTTTACCACCACTAATAACATGTAAGCCTCCGAGGTGTATCGAATGTAGTTCCTATAATAAAAAGTAATCCCTCCTTTTTTGATGAAAATGGGCATTATAAGCAGGGGAAAACTGCCCATTTTATTCGATTTTGTGGTTGTATGTATAAGAAGCGTATTAATAGGTTTTACTGGATCACTGATGAACATTTTCGAAATTTCTACTCTATGCTTACACTTTATGAGCAAGGAAAACAGTCAATCAATGAAAACACCTTGACCTGTTTAGTAAACAAACAAAAACTTTCTTACATGTCTTGTGACTCCACCTTTACTGGTGATTGTTCAAGTGGAAAATTAGTTTTTCTATATGAACATTACACTGCTGCATTATCCATACTTGAGTTGAATTTGCAGCAAATCATTAATATGTGACACTTTAACATTGGTGTCTATGCGGAAAGTAATTAGTGGTATAATACCTTTATGAAAATGGTAAACCATTTTTATATACATATTTCTCCCCTTGATATATATTACTTTCGAGAAGGTGTTGCTCTTTATCAAAATACATTAAAAAGTCACTTAATATCTTAAATATGTTAATAGGGTTTTAAAGAAATCTTACTTGAGTCTTTTTTAAAACAATTACCCGATGTCTTAAAATCGTATGAATCTATAATCGGAGTTAGAGATAAATAATCCAATTCAGAGAAAACAAATATGGAGAATTGTCCATAATAAAAGACAACATTGCAACCAATAGAAGTAAACAAATGAAAATGACATGTGGTTTAACGGCCACCATAGCACATTATATTAAGTTACTGGGACAGTAATCTCAGAGAAAAATGAGATTAGGATAATTGTAAAAAAAACACTCTCAATCTTAAGGAATACTATTGTAAGATGGTCAACTCGTTTAAAGTAGCTATCCCGCCAACAACAGCCAAATGTTGCAACAAATATACACCCTTTCTAATACTACGGACGACGAGATATATATGTATATATATATAACTTACATATTTTGATAATACAAACTCTATATACCCAATATAAACGGTTTTAATCAGCCAACTCATAATTCATTTGACGCATATTCATTCGCGGGTAGTTTAAGAACCCGTGAAAAAATATTTTCTCTTAATCGGCACATATACATTAGTACATGATCTGAAACCTGGATAGAGTTTTGATAAACGGTTTTGTGGCGTCATGTTGCCGTGACTTTGGCGGGTTAGTTTCTTTAAGGGTTTACACATTCAGATAAATTATGCGGTGGTTAAAGCTGTACAGTCCCATGTATGTAGGGAAGAATGTTGGACGTTTTGTCTGCAGGAACTAGAGCAAATTTAGTAAACATATTCTGAATACCGGCCTTAGAGTTACACAGTCCCTGTTTTACCTGGTAATAACTCATGAATATGAATTAATCACGTGTGAAGTAGTTTCAAATCGACGAACACCCCAAAAGTCGGTATATAACGAGAAATCGATACGTATAAGTTCCAAGTTTTATTTAGCCTCCGTACAGGTAACATCGATAAATATACGGCTCCAGAATATATGTGATAAAAAATTAGTTGCCCGGAACGGGATTTGAACCACAGCCTTGCACTTGTAAGATTTGAAAGATGTACGCTAGACCACTGCTATTTATTGGTATTTTGTAGCATTTTTAACACTAAATAGGCATTACGTAATAACAAGAGCCCGCACACAAACTCATCAAGACTAAATAACAAGTCGAGATATGGTTGATTTGAGGCGAAGTATTAGTTTCATATTGATAAGATACAATATTACACCAGGCAATGCTAATTTACACGTGCGACAATATGGACTGCATATTTATTGATCCATCTTTAGTTGCGTTCATATAGGTTAAGTTATTTTGCCTCATAAGTTATATTATTTTCTCAAGTAGCGCTGTAGTTCAGTGGATATAGCACCTGACTTTAAATCAGAAGGTCGTGTGTTCGAGCCCCGAAAGAAGCTAACTTTTTTTTATGTAAAAATTACTGTTACCTGTGTATAGGTACGATGTGCACTTGTCGACGTATATACAGTAAATGATTTTATGCGCTATATTTGCTCGCTTAAAAACCCGATGTCGACATGAGCTGGTGCTGGTGAACATGAAGTTACAAATAAGACACGCCTACAAAGAAGAAATCGATTGATGTAGGGACTCTGTAGCTTTAAGATGATTAACCTCAATTACTTAAACATGAATATTCCTACAGCGCGTGTCATACCTATGAACTATATCTGCTACAATCGATCTACTATGTGGTACTTTGTGTTTTTTTCGGTAGTTAATCAAAAAATCATCATGGCATATTGAGTTGTTCTTACATCTTCAGCAACCTCTTCAGCAACCTCTGATAAATAAATAATATTCGTTATCACTAATGTATTTGATACTTGGCCTATTATTGACGCCATCGGTATTACGTTTAGTTATTGATAACTTGCCCAGGGGTAATGTAGCCAATCAAAACATCGGATTTCATTCGTCATTTGCAGCTTTCAATGGAGTCGATGTAGTCACGTGTCAATAAAGCGTGGTCTAGTGTTCCATTGCAGCGGTCTAAACGTTTACTTACCTGATCCAATTCATTCAAGTTTTAGTGTACACAAGTTTATTAATACATTTATCTACTTATCGGCGTCGATGTTAATCATCTGAGATTTGGCTTTATTTTCCCATAGTATTATCAAAGAGGGTTTAAGGCCAGTAATCGTCTAAGATTTTGAAAAAAAATGTACACGCACTCGGACGTCTACGTTTGTGGGAAAACTGTATGCGCACTCGGACTAAAATAATCGACGAAATGACAACGGCAGCAGTAATTAATGTAAAATTATTGATCAAAGGTGTCTCTTGATCGAAAACAAGTGTAGACTAAAGTTGCGTTAATAGAAGTTGCGTTGAATGTACCATAGTTGACATTAATAGCGTTTGCTTTGAATGAATCTTACGTTGTAATGTGTTTTGCTATCGACTATCTAAATAGAGGCGGATAACTCTACGAAGTCGCGTAAACACACAATCAGTTAAAACGGGCGACTGCAGTTAACTAGCTAGATGTTGAATCATCTACGATATCTCGCTTTGTGATTTTCTGTGGTTATTTTCTTTCACAATTACAGTAGGTGAAATGTGGAAGGTAAAGCGCCTATCAAAAGAGTTTTAAGCAGTCTTCGATGATATGTAATCGTTTGGAGTAAAACCATATATCTTTCTCTCCGCTGCTCGTTCTTCTTATTGTATATTTTAGATAGTGTTCGCGATTTGATAACAAAAGATATTTACGCCGGAGTTCATTGCGCTAAAATAGAAAATACGGATTCGGTGTTTGTAACAGGTGGGTTACGAAACACATTAATGTATGTCTGAAAGTGAATTGGAATTTATTAATTTATTTTTTTTGATATTAAGGAGCTCATTAAAGGTCATATATAAAGAGAACTACAGCGACTTAAAGTTACAGGACTAAATAAAAACCAGCACTGTTGCAACTGCGAGGTAATGCCTGTACTCTATCTAAAGAGATTATCGGGACCTCACTAACAGTACATAAGGTGTTATACGTGAACGACTTGTGCTTATAACGTATCGGAGTGTATAGACCTATAGTCAAGCAGTTACCGCGCTTGTGTCTTGGATTTTACATATCTTTTTATCTCAGCGTGAGATTTGTGGAAAAAAATAAGTGTGGAAAAAAAGTAATTACACGTAGGAGTGGATTTTCTCTAGCGTTAAGTAGAAATACATATATTCGTTTTTAGTTTCGCTGATAAACACACGTTATGTTATAATAGGATTAGTATTGATAATTAATTAACAGTTAATCTTGCATTTTGACGGCTGAAATACACAGCTAAGATGTATGTTGCATTAATTAGTAATGTAGCTTGATTCTATTTAAGCGGAAATTATCTCATTATCTTTGGAACATCTGGATATTTACCGGCTGGATTATTGTTATGTGTGTTTAATTCATCAAGGTAAGATTTAAACGAATTAATAACATCCAAAATTAGTATAAAGTGGAAAATAAACACTGGTATAAAAGAGGTAAATGACAAATGCCGTGTATTTAGAATTTGCGTTTTATGTTTAGGATAAAATAAATAAAGTGTAAGATTATACCGGGGTTAGACAAACATCAAATGCAATGAAGGAGTTGTATGAAATTATATAGCATGAATGAACCTTTTATTGGCTACTTAAATCGCGATTCGTCAGTATGAAAAACTGCACGCAATCTCTGATGGAGCGCTGATATTAAAATTGTATTTTTTTTGTCTTTTTTTTTTTATAAATAAATAGTTTAGCTCGATAGTGCGGTTATTAGTCCCTGTTGCACAGTTATTGTATTTAATGGTTAACATTTTTAAAAATTAAAAACGCCATTACTCAATATTGTCAAATTAGAAACGTTATCAACACAAACATGATAACGTGTTTAACTATGAATGTGCTACTGGCATGCTACAGTGTTGACTTTTTTTCTATTTCATACTAGTACGAATTAATAACAAATGGTCACAAATACATGCAGATGCACACTTTTGTTTTGTTTTAATAAATAGAGATTATTTAATTGCTTGGATCGATTATAGGGAAATCCTTCACGAGTGATAGACGCGTGGTTCTTTTCACGAACAAACGCACGCGAGTGAGTGAAAAACAAAGCACGTCTACCATCAAGTGAAGGATTACCCAATAATCGATCCCAGCAGTTAAATAATCTATTTATTACATTTTAAATTACGTTTTTGCAAACAAATATTCGCTTTATTGAACGTTATTATTATCTTACTTAGAAGGTTTAACTACGCATGGGCGTTGCGGACAAATGTTTAAATAAACTAGTGTTTTGATATATAACAGAAACATAGAACACATGGCCATTATTTAAAGCGTCAAGGCAGCAAGTAATATATACAAATGCGAGACTAATGTATCTTGTCCTTTAAGTATTCATATTTACACTAGTTTTGCGTTAACCCATCGACATGCCTATAGCGACCATGTGCGTGATCATGGCAATACAGAACGAAAACCTGTACAAGTTAAACAGTTATCCTCATCCGGTAATAGAGTCTGAGATAGAGAGTCTTATATTATGCAGATATGTCCTTCAGAGTTGTGGATCAATTTTCGAGAAAATCCTGGTAATGACGTCTCTCACGGTTTATCTGAATACCAAATGGTCAGCATTAGCACAAACTGTTTTATTTATTTTTAGTAAGTATTCTATAAGTTGACAATTTAAAAGATATCATAGTTTAATAATAGTGTTTTTTTTAAATATTAGACATCATTTCACTAAAACACTTAATTATTCATAACGGTATTGTATTATAGTACATTAATATAGAGGCTATGAAGAGAAATCGTCACCATTAAGAAACAGAAATGGAGAGAGCGTAGCGACCGACCGCGGTTTCTTAATGGTGAATATTTCCCTTCACAGACTCTATCCGACTTAGTGTTTACCCTATATATAATCGATATTCTCTACATAGGTCTTGCGCTAAAGTGCGAAGATATTCTTCATGAATAAATGTAGCCAGTATTTGAAATTCTGAGGCATCTGATTGGTTTAAAAAGTAGGATAAACACTAAAGAATCTTAACATTGGCATATTAATGCAGTTACATTGTGTGTCAACAACTTGTCATTAACATGTGAATGATAATGCGCGATTTGCATATAGACCCGAGAAGACATCTGTATTTCCTGGTGTCTGATTTACCGCCATTTTGAATAGAATTTAGTAAGGACTTTAATAAGGAATCAAGTGGTGTACTTGAATTATATAATAATTGTGAATTGAGTTTTAATTATGAACCATACCTTGATATTTTACCATGTTATCTCAACCCATATTAAACACAATTTAGAATATCAGCACATTCGTTAAGAATAGAAACCGGTAGATACTCACGTAATAGAATACCTAGAAATGAAAGCTATGGTCAGTGCTGTTCACAGTGTTGATTTGGTAGATGAATACCATTTTATTTTGATTTGTCCTTGTAACATAAGAATCAGGACAATGTATATCAAAAAATAATATTATAATATACCTAGTATGTTTAAATTCTTAGAATTACTGCAGACTCAGGATAAGACTATTATTATAAAGTTAGCAAAATATATTAGTACAGCTTTAGCTGTAAGGAATACAATCTTGATTAATTAAACAATGTTAAGCGCTTTTGTATTTTCATCCTCATGTATCAGTTATTTAACATTAATATTGCTCATAGCAAATGTACTTTTGTCTAAAATCACTTGACTTATTATGCATGATTTTTTTTGTATGTATATATAACGATTTACGTATGTACAAGTTAAATAAAATATATGTTCTGTTCTGTTCTGTTCTGTTCTGTGCTCAACTTAATAATCAATTGACGCGTATTTGACTATTAGTACTAAAGTTACAGAGATTATGTAAAAGCTGGCGTCGATTATAGGAAAATCCTTCACGAGATGGTAGACGTGTGGTTCTTTTCACGAACGAGCGTAATCGAGTGAGTGAAAAAACAAAACACGTCTACCATATAGTAAAATATTTGCCTATAATCAAAGCCGGCGGTTAAATAATATATTAATTACATTTTCAATCAGTTTATGCATGATTTTAACCGAAATTATTCGCGTTATTGAACGTTATCGGTGGATGACGTCGACGTCAGCAACACTGTATTGACGTCATAACTCATCATCACAGTTAGTTATTTTTGTGTTCGGAGTTAGTTAATAATATTTAGCGATTATGAAGATTCTTTCATTGAGAAATGCCAGTCTGTCACCGATAAAAATGAAATACATATATGTATTATGATATCAACTAATTCTGGTATAACGCTTGTTGTAAAATGAGGCAGTTCAGTTGCTTTAAATTGTATCATGAAGGAAAATGTGTCTAGTGGTTTAACAAAAACAGATGTGTCACCAGCTATCATGTATTTTATTTTGAATTATGATTTCAAAAAATAGTGATACAGTCGGTAATAGTTTACCTCATCTCTTTTAATTCTTTATTGAATGCTGTATACATAGATGAATCGTTCCCACATAACAAGACGGGTACATAGTCCCGCAGATCGACACAATGCTACTGTTTTGATACTCCGTAAAGTCAGATTACTGATACCTGTGTGTCTGTGTTATTGAGATTTTAATATGTTTGTAAACAATAATACATTAGATCAGCATTACAACATTACACAGTCTGCATAGTTTAAGGGGACACATGGCAATCTTGAGTTTTATTCAAACAGTAAAATGTGCTCCTCGGTTTAGTTATCCTGCGTCATTTTGCCTTTAAAACTGCTTTCATATAATTAAATAAAAAATTGAGATTTCAACTTTCTTCACTATTTTAACATTTTTTTAAATATATATTACTGGTGCAATATTATAAAAACTTAGTAATATGCAAAAATAATTTGCTTTGAACTATTCTAACAATTAATATTAATGATTGAACAAATGCAAGTTAAGAGAAAAACTAACGGGACGCCGTGAGTTTTTAACATATCAAGATTGCCATGTGTCCCTTTAAGTAAATTAATTTCAGATGCACTTGTATTAAGGCTATCTACATCCATTTTAACAGACTAAAAAACCCACTAGATATCTTATTTTAGAACATTCTCGTTTATTATTGACATACCATAATAAGTGTATGTTTTTGATTGTTTAAATATGTATGAAACAAAAAAAATCTGTCTCGTGTGTGTATATTATAATTATCATATATTTGTAATAATGAAAAACTGTAATAGTTTAAGTCAATACAAGTATCTATCTATTATAACAAAATATGTTGCGAATGCTCCGGCTGTTCGAGAAGAATCGTTATGCATAATTATGGTCTAGTGTGACAAAACACATTCGTTTTGTGTTGCAAATAAAGCTAAATTATTTGATGGTTTCTTCCGAAGAATGTCTAAGAGTTGTATGAACTGTCAAGTATTTTTTTATTATTTTTATTTTTATTTTTATTTTTTATTTATTTTAGTTTATGTCAGAAGTACATAGTATAAGGAGAAATACGTTTACTTAATATTAATACCAATCCTATAAAATGCGCCCAAATATGTTTATGATATTTTAAATGATGAATTATATTCATATTTCATTATATGTTTTCCAGGCGTTAAGGTATTTGTATCTCGCGTTGTATTGAAATAAAATGTAATTTCATACATTTTAAGTTAAAATGATGACTATCGATAGGTGTCTATGCACGAAATCGATCGTACTGAGATGTTCCTGTCATTGCCTATCTCGAAATAAATTACATTATTTTAAAATGGATATGTTATCAAAATTATCAGGCAATATCTAAAGGATTTCATAAAGTATATTGACTCTAAATGAAGAATTAAATGTGGTGTTATGGTTGTTGTAGAATATTAGTACCATACGCCAGCAATCAAAGAAAGGGATGCAGTTTACAGTTAAAGGAATGTAGCGACACCCCCAAATAAGCTCTGTTATTGAGAGTTCTGAAAAACTTGGAAAAAGGTGAAAGAATTATTAAAATCGGATGATAAACAAAAAAAATATGATCATTTAAAGGTTGTTCTAAATATGGGAGCCGCCATTTTTGGAACTATGACGTCATAGTTCCATATTACCATAGATGGAATATTGATCATTTAAACAAAGAAAATCACTGCAAATGAATGCATTTTTTTTACTGGTCATATAAAGCGTTCTTGCCATTAAGTATTACATATTTTTCATACAGTTGCTGTCATTTTCCCCTATCAATCAGTAAATTTTCATATTTATCAAATTCCATATATGGTCATTTACAACCGTGATGTCATAGCTCTCAAAATGGCCGCTTCCATATCCGTTTCAACAGAAACTTCAAATGATTATATCTTCTTTGTTTATCATCCGATTTTGTTAATTCGTTCACATTTATTCAAGTTTTTCAGAACTCTGAATCGTGAAGATGGTTTGACTGTGTCGCTACATTCCCTTTAATGTTCAGCACACGTTTATACAACAATTATTCTATGTGTTTAACACAGGAAAACTCGATATGATTTAAGCGTAACGCGAAATGTATACATATACATTTGAGATTACATGGTGACTTTAAATGTCAAAAATTTACATATACTACACACTCATAACATGTACAATAGGATATGAGATGTGGCCCCGCCACGGGCCTCGGGGTGGATATAACATATATTATAACATATACATATAGAACTATAGAAGAGATAAGAAGAAAATACTTATTTAAGTTTCAAAAAAAGGGATTTTAATACTATACAATCATAACACTTTTAACAAATGTTCAAAACATGTGAGACTTTAAGTCCAACCATGGGCTAAATTTTGTTAATTATTGAAATATTAAAAAAATATCCATTTCTTACCAGTCTTTCCGATTATACTTAAAAACCGTAGGTTCCCAAATGCACTCATTGCTCCACAAACCACTCACCCAAAGTAGCCAACACCTTATGACAATGCTCGGAGATTCTGCTTTGTTTCCTTTGCTAGAGGGACTATATATAGGCCTGCCAAAACATTTTAACACAAAATCCTGAGATTTTTAAAATTTAAGATTTAAAACGCGCGAAGAACATTTTAAATGGAAATTTGGAGCGCGCGACTTGATTTCCACACTATTTTTTTAAAGCGCAAATTTAAATTATTTATGCAATTAATACAAGTTGATGCATTGTTTGATAGTTATAGAAAAATAATGAATTAGCATAGAAATTCGATTAGAAAGACGTGGTTTAGTTTCTTCCACAACTAATTTTTTTATGAAAGTGCACTTACTTTTCTACACAGATGCGTGCTAAATGCAAATACAAAGTCAACTCTACAAATTATAATCATCGTACACAGTAGCAGTGTTAGACGTATAAAGCTCCCTCCGCATAACGCTCCCGCGGAGCATTATGCGTATCTTACATCCGCTTAAAGCTCCCCATGAGCTTTATGCGGAAGACATGTACATTTGATTTTGAGCTAGTCGACAAACGTTCCGCATAAAGCTCCCTAACTAGATTATGATCAACATCATCGTAATAGACAAGCAAAATATAATCATCATCATCATCAAAAGCAGCAGAAGCAGTAGCAGTCAGTCTTCTTTATCATCATCATCATCATCATCATCATCATCATAAACATTATCATCATCATCATCGTCAACATCATCATCATCATCAAAAGCAGCCGCAGCAGCAGTTGAAAAGAAGAAGAAGAAGGAAGAAGAAGAAGAAGAAGAAGAAGAAGAAGAAGAAGAAGAAGAAGAAGAAGAAGAAGAAGAGAAGAAGAAGAAGAAGAAGAAGAAGAAGAAGAGAAGAAGAAGAGAAGAAGAAGAAGAAGAAGAAGAAGAAGAAGAAGAAGAAGAAGAAGAAGAAGAAAAAGAAGAAGAAGAAGAAGAAGAAGAAGAAGAAGAAGAAGAAGAAGAAGAAGGGCGAAGAAGAAGAAGAAGAAGAAGAAGAAGAAGAAGAAGAAGAAGAAGAAGAAGAAGAAGAAGAAGAAGATGATGTTGGGTATGATGATGATGATGATGATGATGATGATGCATATTATAAAAATATTATTATTTATTATTATTATTATTATTATTATTATTATTATTATTATTTATTGATGTATTGTTCTTCTTATTATTATTTATGTCTTGTTCTTGTCTGTATATTTTATGTCTCCCAACTAAATTCCATTATGTTTATTTCGCTCTTCGGGGCATAGAATTTTATTAGATACTGGGACCATACGCCGCACGACATGGGCGAAGCTAGCAAACTCCATGTCCACAGCCATGTATGCATGCCATCTTCGGAATGGTTAAAATTATGTACTATTCATTTTATGAATATTGAGTTCTGCTCAAACCCGGGGCTAGAGGGCGTGAGCGGTAGCTCCTATTTTTCACTACCGTTCAGAAACAGTCTCAATCAAACCGAGACTGCAATATTTCGTATGTATCGTGTTCGGCTGTTTCCAAAGTATCATACTCTTTCTTATTCAAGCTGGGGAGTTTCATGCGGATTGAGGGAGTGATAGTTTTTATTTTTGCTCGCCCTATGGCACTAGGCCTTTTGGCGAGCTGATTGAGTATACATCCTCTCCTTATAAAGCTCCCCGGGGAGCGTTATTCGGAGGGAACGTTATGGGGTGCTACAACAGACCGGGGAGCGTTATTTGGAGGGAGCATTATGGGGTGTTACACATGAGCCTGTTATAGTGGTACCACACACAAGGAGTTGCTAGTTCCTGACACTTGCTATTTCAGTTAGGTTAACCAATTAAAGAAATCACAGATATTGCTGCATTACGGTTATCGTTATGCCACTGAAGGAATTAATAATGTCCTTAGGTGTTAATTGTATATTCAGTCAGTGCATTACACGGATGACCACCACTGATTTGACACTTGTTTATATTCCTCTGACCAGGGAGCGTAACAGGACCATTTCGGGAAATAGCTGATAAACTGTGAAAGTATAGCTGTTAAATCATGAACATTTTGTGTTGATGGAAAATCCAAAGAGTGTACACTTAAATCCGGAGATCCGGAGAGCGACAGAAAAATTCGGGAATCCGGATTTTATCCGGAGATTTGGCAGGCCTGCTATAAACGTTTTGCTACACATTGGTAATACTTAATAAAATGTCAAGACTACAGCGTGTCCCTATAAGTAAGATGCACAACTCAAGGGCCCGTATTCATAAAGCAACTTAAGTGAAAAATATTAAACTCTCAGGGTCACAACAAACCATCTATTTTAAGATAAATATTTAGCTGTATATTTTATTTATCCATAACCTTATTAGCGACATTAAGAAACGTCTTAAATCGATAGAAAAGGATGTTTAAATTTTTTATAAAATTGGACTTTAGTTAAGATACTAGTATTGCATACTAAGAAGCTTTATCAATACGGACACAGGATTATTACGCAATTTCCTCCATTCTTTTTATCACATTGTGTGATTTGTTTTTTCCCGGCAACAACTATTTTATTATACGTACGGAAATAGTGTACAGCTGTCCTTTCTCTCAAAATCAAAACTGAGCTCACATTACAAAAAATAGACTGCAAAATAGATAGATAATTATACATAAATAGGTAATCGTGAGCGTGCCTTATAGGTAACTAATTAAAAGCAAAACTTACAAATCTCAGAAAAAAAAGTATATCTTTGAAGTAAGTTACATAATTAGCATAATAAAGATACATTTATCACCACCGACAACTGTTCAAGAGAAAGATGTGCACGGTCACTGAGGTGGGCAGATATCATTTGGAAGATGATATTAATTACCGCTTGTTACACGTGCAATGATGAATCATACAGTATATAAAGAAGTAACAACTACATGTAATATAGCTGTGTCCAATAACTGTTTCTCATGGTGGCCACAGACCTAATAACATTATTAATATGTCTGTGTGGTGGCATATAACTGCCGTCGAGATAATTTAGTCGTGATACTTTGTTCATCTATTAAGACGGTTTTAAGCCCTTATACGTCGACTTATAAGAACAAAGTCTAGATAAGTATCACGACAAACTTTAACCATGAAGTCATGATAATGCTCTAAAGTGACATGCTAATATGTCGCGTTAGTTGTTTAATCTTCGGATCACTCGGATTTTAAGGGAGGGGATAGACTGATTCGCTGCGCATGTTGTGCCGTGGAACAGTCTAGCTTGACTGTCATTCCATAGCATTATCACGACTTTACGGCGAGTTAGCAAATACATTTGTCACCATACTTTTTGGAGTAGTTTTTCTTATAAGTCGACTTATAAGGGCTTAAAAGTCGTCTTAATAGCTGAAAAACGTATCGCGACTGAATTATCACGACGGCAGTTATATGCCACCATAGTTTCTGTATAATCGTTGTAACAGCTGTAAATCGGAAGTCGATGTCAATATTTGCATTATAAGTATATAATATGTAAATAACAAACTTGAAACTGGGTCAGTTTATATGTAGATATATATTAAGGGCAGTTTGATTATAAATATGATTGTATTGAGAATAAAACGGTGCCTTATTTTAGCAGTGAGCTGAATGCCCAACATTATCCTAGACCCACGACATGCTACCCTATTCAATCACATTGTACTGATATCGGCTAACCAGTCCTAGCACTACTCTTTATCTTTATATGCTGAACACCAAGCAAGGGAGCTGCTAGTACAATTTGCATGAAGTCTGTTGTGATCCGAGAGAGGATTTATACCACGACCTCTCGCATACGAGGCTGACCTTACACGTACACCGCCGCCGCCGCTGGCGTTCGAATATTATAGAAAATTCAACACAGAATACGGACAGTCATATGCACAACTGTCTTATATTCAAAGTCATGCCAAATTAAGTGTATAGCATACATTAAACGCGTAGAACAACAACATGTTATCACCATAGATCAACAGTGGTGTGCATCACGCAATACATTATTCAGTATAATTAGACAATTTACATTAATACACCACAGAAAAAAAAAAGTTTCCACTTAGTATAATTATTACATTGTCGGGTTCAAACATTGGCCGAATCAACGATTCCACGATCTCTAAAAGTCTCAAGTGTTATTACGTCGATCTTAATAGTTGAATATGCGTGGATTTGAAGTAGAATACCGTTAAAGGGTGCCAGAGGTGTTGCAACCTACCTTACCTCTTATGAACGGACCCAATAACCTTGTCTACTATTAGTTGAGGTTATTGCGTCCAAAGTATCACCATTGACAACTGCTGCTTATCGTTCGTTATCTGATATCAAACGTGTCCATGTTGTTGTTTATTCTGTATAACAACATCTCATCAACGCAAGGCGTATAAGCAGATCAATTGTTGATTAAGTGGGATGGGTTCACACGAGTATAACTGTATAGTATTGACTATGAAATAATTAATACACCCGGCTCTGTGGGCTTATATTCACAAATTATGAAAATATTGTCACATGTTCACATAATAGTGTTTATCATGCTACTAGGAAGTAATAAACTTTGAACAATAATAATTGTCATTTGTAATTATAATTCTTCTTCTCAATCTCAAATACGCGTTTACAAGAAACTTGGTATATAGATTTTTGAAAATAAATTAACATTAAATGTTAATTTTATTGATATCACTCAGTAGTACACAATCTGTGTCACTACACTCTTCAATTTAAAACACTGTAAAGTGTAAATTTGATAAAAAGTGAGACTCAGT
Source organism: Cyrtodaria siliqua (assembly GCA_037043455.1). Classification (NCBI taxonomy): domain Eukaryota; kingdom Metazoa; phylum Mollusca; class Bivalvia; order Adapedonta; family Hiatellidae; genus Cyrtodaria; species Cyrtodaria siliqua. Next base: position 48,054 of record JAWPHD010014861.1, read on the forward strand.
CTCTGTAGTCATATCATTACAGAAACGACATAGTCGTTCAGTGGATCTTATATATGTGTTTGAAACCAATATAGTAATAGAAAGACGGTATGACCATTATTAAAGCCGTCATGTCATTTTTGTTTGATCTCTGTCAAAGTCTTTATATAGACTTTATTATAAACACGTCATTAGCGGGGAAATATGTGCGTAAGAAGGCATAATCATGTTATCGTATTGACATCTCCGTATGCATAAATGACATGAGCGGATTTCCCGCAGATTTTGCCATTTGCCATAATGTGTTAACATGCTTTACGTTGATTTGTTTCAAATTATTTTACATTGACATTGTACATTGACATTTTACATTGAAGCACAGTCTCGGCCTGTTTCGTTTCCTGAATGTTAACTCCGTTGAAACATGTTAATCATTTTGTCTTGCATGCCGGATAAGGTTATCCACGTTAACATGTGCGATGAAAAGCCTGATCTTACACATGGGGGAAGATAAAAGTCGCGCGTTGATATCAAGAACGACAGTTGATGACGTCATTATGTCAATACACAAGCAAAACGTTAGTGGTTGACGTCAATGCGCAGAATGTAATTTATATGCAAGAAAAAGTACCAATCATGGGTATCCGGTTCAGACAGGAAATTAAAACCCTCGGTATAACTGTTTTAATCGGAACCTCGGCAGAGCTTCGATTCCGAAAAAAGCAATTATACATCGAGTTGGAATTCCCTATCTTTACAGGATACCCATGAAATATTCTAGTCTTTTGTTTGTGTAGTGCACCGTTAGTATTTATGATACCTTAATGACAAATTGACAGAACAACAAAACAACAAAACTTTGTAGATCACACAATATGATTCTAAGGCAGGTGAATGTTTATATTTTAGTTAACGCCTAATTATGCATTCGGTACTTCCGATACCTGACTGATGCGAAACACGTGCAAATATGCATTCTTTTATCTTAACTAGGAACTTGCAAGACGCACGCGACATCCATGCAGTATTTCTAAAATAGCGCGCTCTCCACGTTCGGTATTTCTGAATTGAATGTTTTAAGGCTCATCAGCACACTATAGGTTACTGAGAACCGCCACAGAAAGAGACGAATGATACGTAGGAATCTGGGAACCTGCCCTACACTTAGAGATTCCTATTTCATCGTTGTTCTTTAACGCGATCGTAGTATAGTCTCCGATACACAGGTCCGCCCGATTTACGTTTCCATCTGACGGACGATCGGAATTATGTGGTTTGTTGTGCAAACGACATGCCGTATATATATAATGCATGGATGTCGCGTGCGTCTTGCAAGTTCCTAGTTAAGATAAAATAATGCATATTGTCACGTGCATCTTAAAGCATCTACAACATTTTCTCCACATAGATATAGATATATTGAAACATGTGTGTGGCGCACGTGACATGCATACCTTCTGATATATTGATGCATGAACATTGTGTGGCGCGAACGCCACGCATTACGTGTGATGGATTTATTAATGTACATAGTGTGTCGCACGTGGATTACTTATGTACGTTGTGTGGCGAACCTGATATGCCTTACCTTCTGATACATTGATTCGTGTACGTTGTGTGGCGAACCTGACCTCTGATACATTGATTCGTGTATGGTGTGTGTCGCACATGACGCATTATACCTGATACATTGATTCGTGTATGATGTGTGTCGCACATGACTTGCATTAAGCCTGATACATTTATTCGTGTATGGTGTGTGTCGCACATGACATGCATTACGCCTGATACATTGATTCGTGTATGGTACATGCATTACGTTAGCGTATTGATACATGTACCATTGCATTTTATGGAGCCAATACCATTTGTTATATCTTTGTTTTACACCATTACACTAACTTCATGGCGATTGAGTACTGTCCATACTTTGAATATAAATTCACGAATAGAATGCAGAGCTATATTTTAAAAAGTATTCAGAATTCACTCCGTTTTAGTATAATTATGGATCCATGTTAAAATTACCCGGTCTAGATTACACCAATTCATCATGTTGTTGTAAGACTGTTTAAGTCTTGCTATGCCAAATAATGGTTGCACCATGCAGAGCTACTTATCGAATTGATGGGAGCTCTCTCATAAATCGAAAGGCTTAAAAAAGGTATTTGATTGTTTACGCACAATTAATGTGTCTTTATCTAATGGCAACACACCCCGCATCCAGAATTCTTACAAACATTCAAAACAAGTGTAACAGCGTTGTTGCCAAACCGTTAACTGTTTCATTCTGGAAGTTTTATTTCATTTTAATGTCGAGGCATCTGTATGTGTTTTGTTTGAAATGGATTTAGCTATATTTAGTTGATTTAGACAGTTGTTAACAATGTTAACGAAATATAGAGATGAAGAAAAATAGCGGTACCAGCATATCTGATCTTACCAATATAGGAACTCACCAGTATATTATCATACGAGTATCTTACCAGTATAAGATCTTACCAGTATATTATCTTACCAGTATATGATATTACCAGTATTTGATCTTACCAGTATATAACCAGCATATGATCTTACCAGTATATATTCTTACCAGTATAATTAGTATTTGATCTTACCAGTATATAACCAATATATAATCTTACCAGTATAGTATCTTACCAGTATATGATCTTACCAGTATAATGTCTTACCAGTATATGACCTTACCAGTATAATACCCTACCAGTATAGGAGCTTACCAGTATATAACGTGTATAGGATCGTACCGGTATATAAACTGTATATGATATTTCAGTATATGATCTTACTCGTATAGAAATGTACTAGTATAGGATCTTACCAGTATATAATCTTACCAGTATATGACCTTACCAGTATAATTATGACCTTACCGGTATATGACTCTACCAGTATAGGGTGTTAATCATTACAAGATCTTACCAGTATATGACCTTACCTGTATAGGAATTTACCTGTATATGATCTTAACAGTATAGAAACTTACCAGTTTAGGACCTTACCAGTATATGACCTTACCAGAAAATGATCTTACCGGTATAGGACCTTATCAGTATAGGACCTTACCAGTATATGAATATGATCTTTCCTTTATATATTATTACCAGTATATGATATGATCTTACCAGTATATTACCAGTAAATGATCATACCCGTATATAACTAGTATAGGATCAAAGCAGTATATGATCTTATCTTTATATTCTTTTACCAGTATATGGTCTTACCAGTTATTACCAGTATATGATTTTAAAGAGGCAAGACATACATTTTGGTCGAGTTGCTCAATCGTCTAAGATCAGGTCATTATTTTTGACATTTCAGTTTTACCTCTTTAGGAATCAAAATCTAGTCACATTAGATAAAGAAAATACCTCATCGGAAGCTATTAAAATCTCCTTATTGATGATCGTGATATTTGCCTGTTACTTCAGTATATTGACTTTCTCAGAAAAGAAACAAAAGAACAAATATAGGTGCAACTACCTGTACAAGTTAAAGCACACAGGTTGCGAATTTAGTCGACTTTATTTCTTTTTGAACTAAACACAGATTGCGCTTAGTCATTCCCATTTCCCCCCCAGTTTGCCAAGGTTCCTGCTTTGGACATTTTATAATCGTACTTTGTATTGATTTTGTAATAACTTTGCAATGTCAGTTATCGAATATTATTTCAAAACCCACGAATTACTCATTTTTCATTGTGCATGAATTGCCCGGATGTCAATCTAAGATTCCACTTGCGGCGGTGCGGATCACTTCATGGGATTCAATGGCTTTGGTCCGACCGCAGATATTTCCGGATTTCGAATCCATCAAAGGATAATTTACACGCCTTCTTGCTCGCATATCGATGGTTCAGTAAAATACGGTCGTATCTTATTATTTTGTTAGATGTTGTTACATCAGTGTTGCGTTGAACCATCCATACGAGATTGCTCTCTGCAACAATAATTATCAATAGAGCCATTACAAAAAGAAAATAAGAGACCATAATCAATACATTACACACCACCCCGAAACAATTCACTGATGTAATTGAAATATTACAAGCTTTATCCTTATTGACCAAGTAATCGCTTATTAATATAAAAAATACTTTTATATTGATCGCTTATTTGTTGAATAAGTTTTATATTGATCGCTTATGAATACGGTGTCATTATTGGGCTAAAGATACCATTATAATTACTCTGATGGAATTCAGGATTGCAGACCGTGAAATATGACTCTGGGGGCACATTTTCTACAACAATGAGGAATATGTTTCTATATAAACACCATTTAATCAGTCATCTAGGAGACAGTATGCATAGAGTTACAACTTTCTCGAAGTGGTGCATTTGTCATTTGGCGCAAATGTTTGTTCAATAAATTGACTAAAGAGTGAAAAGCTTAATAGGGCTTTCTATATCGTAAATGCTAAGTTCGGTCATGCAGGCCGATCGTATTAGCTAAAGTGGAGATCTTGTTATATCCTCATAACACATTCAATGCTAACGCGATCTAGAAATCTGTTTTATAACCAAATTCCTCTTTTCTGTATCTTTATGTGGTGATAAATACCACAACGTATCGACTCGTATTTCATTGCTCTCCATAAATCAGAGATAGAGCTATTCTGGAACCGTTCGGTTTATTTTTAATTTCAGACAGACAAAAAAGTGAAAATGGTATGTGACGTCAGTGAAAATTGGTGCAGAATTTACACCAGTAGCTCACGCCACCTTGAGTGCAATCCCACATCTGTGTGAAATCTAATTAACTAGTGCGGCTCCTTCTTCGTAGAAATAAAAAGAATGTCGAAGAATAATTGTTCGCTTAATTACTTCAGGAATTCTATCAAGCCATGCGTTCAATCAATTGATACCAATTATTTCATGAAAACATGACTAAATAAAATAAAATTCATGAGTGTGTGTTGAATTTATCAAAACGTCTGTCCAATACAAAACCATTGATTGATAAATGTGTGAGTGAATGACAGTGAGTGAATGACAATCAGCGAGTTAGTGAGTGTATGAGCGCGTGACTCGGTCGTTGATCGTCTGGCCGGCGTGTCAGTCTGATAATAATGTGTCTTACTGCATCGCCCCGTGTTGTTCCAAGTGCGAAAAAAGGACACCGCTTATCCAGGCTGAGAGGTAAAATTCCCCTCGAATTCACGGTCATTGTGTCATGTTGCCATTTAATTTAAGGTCTTCATAATAACGCCTTTATTGCTTCAGGTACTACTTGAGCGGTTGCAGACAACAATAATCATGGCTCCAACGAAAAATGGAATGTTTACAATATAATTTGCAGCAATTCTGCAGTTCTGCGGGTGTGACGATTCTATGCTCATTCTGAATATTTTTATCTATATGTAAATGGAGAGTGGGCCTGTACTGTTCATTCCTGTTAGCGCCATATAACCTTTTTGCGTTGGCGGGCCGTAATTCAACTCAACGTTTACTGTAGCGATCCGTGAATAGTTCAAGTAGAAACAGAAAAGTAGATTTTATTCTCTTACATTCTGCTTGGTTAAACAGTTCAGTTTGTTTTCTCTCGCATTGATGGATTCTAATACAAATAATAGTTTAAGTAATAGTGTTTAGATATGGAAGAATCATTGATTCAATTGTGTCGACAGTTGACGGATTATGTCTAGAACGGGAGTAGCCGCGTGCAAAATATGTCAATCTTTATATAAACTGACAATGTCAAAGAGATGTATTGAACTAGGACTTGAACTTATAGTGGTCTTAGAAAACGTGTGAACATTGCATCAAAATGTTAAAAAGCGGACGTTTTCTTACAGTTATTCTTTAAAAAAACACACTAGTATGGCGAAAAATTATTTTTAACTGAATATGAAATACAATATGGTCTCGTTTTCGTTCACTCTTATCTAACTCGCTAACCGAACTTATAAACAAATAATATTATATTGTATATATCATATTATATTATATTGTCAAGAGACATCAATTGTTAATCTCAATACACAATAAAAAGTAAAACAGTCATTCAATTCTAGAATTATGATTATACATGATATTTTTTTAAACTAAATATTGCCATGGATATACAGGTATGTAGATCTATGATATTGCACATATCATTATATCAGATTGATCATACATTGTATTCATACAATCATACGCAGTTAAAACTCAACCCGACCTCATATTTAAAGGGACACACGACAATCTTAAAGTAATTATAAAACATCACGTGTGTATCTCTAAGGTTTATAGTCCCTCTACCGTACGTGCGAAGAGGGGAATCCCTCAACTGCACAGCATTTTGTCTTGACTTACAGAGTTGTAATTTTGAATTTTGAATTGACTGGCTCTACCCCAGTCCTCGAAAGTTCGAAAGTATATGAAATCTTTACCAACGAATTGCGTTTAGCACAGGTGGTTGCTCGTGCTTGACTTATGATGCGTTTTTTTTTTTTGTGTGTGTGTGTGTGTGTGTTTTATTGTTGTTGTGGTTATTTAACTGGTATACTGGCTGACAAAGCAGCACAATGTTCATATCTAATAAATTCATTATCAGATTGACTTAAAGGGACACATGGCAATCTTCAGTTTTATTCAAACATTAAAATTTGCTCCTCGGTTTAGTTATCCTGCGTCATTTTGCCTTTAAAACTGTTTTTGTATAATTAAATAAAGAAATTGAGATTTCAACTTTCTTCACTATTTTAACAGTTTTTTAAATATATTACTGGTGCAATATTATAAAAACTTAGTAATATGCAAAACTAATTGGCTTTGAACTATTCTAACAATTAATATTAATGATTGAACAAATGCAAGTTAAGAGAAAAACTAACGGGACGCCGTAAGTTTTTGAAAAATCAAGAGTGCCATGTGTCCCTTTAAAATATACTTGCATACTAGATAAATCTCGGAGTTTTTAGTTTCTCTTTTGGCAGTTTTCAATACATTATAAATGCAATATAATCAGCAATTAATAATAAGAAAAAACAGTCTGCTTTAAACTAACCAACTTATTATTAATAATGGCTTGCAAACATGAATAAAAACTAACGCGACGCCATGGGTTTAAACACATCAAGATTGTCGCGTTTCTTTTTAATATGCAATAAAGTGTAGATTATTAAGGATGGTGGAAGGTATACAGTACTAGTTATATCCAGGAAAAATGGGGTGGTGTATCAGAAAAAAAAAAAAAAAAAAAAAAAAAAAAAATGACCGACATATATGATGGCCTAACATGTGATGGGCTAAAAATGACCTATACCACCATTCAAACACATGTCCAATAAATGGCCTTTCATATTTCGGTGAAATGGTTAACATCGCGGCTCAGTATCCCAGGGATCGCGCTTTCAATCAAAGCCAGGACAGAATTTGGTGTAATTATCGAAATATTTAAAAAGTATTTCCTACCTTACCTGTCATTCGGAAGAGACTTTGTAACGAGGTCTGCTCGCTAAAATTCTCAAAGCAATACAGGGTTAAATCATAATTAAAGGGAATTGTCGTTAATAATTTAGTGAAGGTTACACTAACAGTAGACAGTTATCACACTTGTTGTATAATGTTATTGCTGCTGTTATATCGTTCGTACACAGTTTGAATTGTCAAAAGGTCAAACGTTTAAGTAGGTTTTATAGTTTATTAAAGTCTCGTCATAGTACAGTATTATATACAATAAAACATTACATATGATTTTGACTATGCCATTCTAAAAGAATTATAATATACTATATGAAAATAAATTTCATTTACAACAATAACATAATATGACAAATTGCACTTAAGTGAATGGTTCTGGACTATTGCACCAGCCGTGTCATAGCTTCAAAGCAATAACCAAAAGGTACCAATCACGAAGGTTTTATTACTTTCACAACACATATATATACTGACGAGATAAAGAAACGCCTCATCGGGAATTTCCGCTATATATTGTATGTACACTATGCTGCTGTTAATCGAATGGTACATGGCTACGTAAGACCTTTCTTTTCGGAAAAAATACTAAAACAACACAAAACACAGCAAATAGTATTTCTTCAAAGTTTGATTATTGGCAGAGTTTCTGTTTGGCTTAATCATGTGAGCAAACTTAGGATGCAAATTTCTGCAAACTCTTTACGTTAAATACAGTACTAAAATAGTCAATTTTTCAAAGAGATACTTCAATATTTATGAATTTCTTGTTATAAAGTGTACTGTGATTAAAACGTCTACAACATCACAGTTGTGTCCTTTCTCTAACCAACTGCAACTTTGTTTTACAAAACATCTTGGGATTTCTTTGGAATATTATGTGGCATTAAGTGTGCGGTATATACAATATATAGCGGAAATTCCCGATGAGGCGTTTCTTTATCTCGTCAGTATAGAATAAAATGTTTCGGCCTATACAAACATTATATATAATATGCTAAAAGCTGAACAGTCATTGTAAGTCGGCTGCATGTGTATCATAACCATACTACACATATTAGTTTAAAAGTCTGCATGGACTGTCTAGGGGCGTCCGCGGCCGAGTGGTAAGAGTCTCTGACTTGCAATCACTTGCCCCTCACCGCTGTAAGTTCGATCCCTCAGGGGCCTAGGAATCTTTATGTGAGGAAGCTATCCAGCTGGCTTGCGGAACGTCGGTGGTTTTACCCAGGTGCCCGCCCGTGCACGAAAATTTCCCACCTGGGGTCTTCCTCCACCAGTAGAAGCTGGAAAGTCGCCATATGACCTTAGCTGTTGGTGCGACTATAAAATCCAATTCAATTCAATTCAATGGACTGTCTATGAATTTTGTAAATAAGCAAGAATATAAGAAAAAGTATGATCCTTTTTGCCAGGACTATATTGAACAAATCAAATATGATAACATTATTTCCATGATCTAAAACTGGTCTACTATATCGAGAGGTCAGCGCAAAACTATTGTAACTACATATGAATAAAGAAGGAGATACAATAGTTTTACATTGAACCCTCGATAGACATAGCAATATGGATGAGTTCAGGGAGGACAGTCCCTCATTAATCTGAGAGTGGGCCAGAGTATGTGTCGCCCCCACCACCCACACCACTCCCAATATATTGCCAAATAATGGGTTTGCTCTTATAAAAACCCACCCAAAAAAACATAAAAAAACAACAACAACAAAAACAAACAATGCCAAACAAAACCAAACAAACAAAAAAACGTTATGAAATATTTAAAGGGTTCAGTCACCGCCCCCCCCCCCCCTCCACCACCCCACGCCACCCCAGACCCCCGCACACATTCCCACAACCCCACCTCCACCCTCCCCAACCCATTATCTGAAACGTTACTATGCCACTGTACTACTGTAGCCTGTATTTTGATACATCCAGCAAATAACTCAACAAATTGCACATTTGACAGGTTGTAATTCATGTACCTCCCAGTTGTATCTTATCACCACAGTATCTATATATCTAAAGGTTAAGTTAAATTTCGTTAAAATTGCAAAATGTTTGACCCCGGTGTGTCTAGTAAATACCATGCCCAATATCAAATTCCTCTGTTGTATTGTCAACGCCGTCATTGAAATTGAAATTTATTATTCTTTATTTGAATTTCAAATCAGCTCTAATCCTTTAAACCGTGTAACGTATGACCCATATAACTCTATTCGATTTTAATCCTTAAATATGCTTAAATAGAAGCTTAAGTTCACGAACGGCAATAATGAAAACACGAATCAGTATCACTTTCGTTTAGACCAGATTGTTTGTTTTTTTACAATAATGATGTAGTATTAGCTGGTATTGTCTGTGTTTTTATACGTCGACAATATTATTTAAAATTGTATTTCGTCTCCAGTCATCTACATATGACGCCGTGGTGAACTAGTTTACACTTCGGCTTAGTAGCTAAGGGGAATCGTGCGTTCTATTCCAACTAGAACCAAATGTGGATTCATCTGATTGCTTAAAAGGTATTTCTCACCTGATCATTACGGTGTTCCGTTAGGGCCATCGCACAATCATTTACTCGATGCACGATGGTACTATGGCTCTGGCGATGGTACGATCGTACCATCGTCATCGTACCGTCGTACCATTACCATCGTGTCATCGTACCATCAGCATCATAACATCGTACCATCGCCGTCGTAAACGTCGATAAGTAAACGTCGATATGCGATGGTACGATGGACCTAACGGAACACCGTGGATCAAGGTCTGCTCGCTAAAATGCGATATAGTGAGGGTACATACACGCTTAAATACGCTCGAGCAAATACATATACATCTTCGACTCCGTGATTAGATTAGGTTCTCCGTTTTTACTTAGAACAAAACTAATCTGTTTATTGAATTCTGTTTGCAACACGTCAATTTGAACTGCACGGAGAAAGCATAACACGTTTGTAGAAAACAACGAAAAATGCGCGAACCAGTTTAGTCACTTTTGTTTTCATATTGGCATTCGGAGTAGAACTGTCTGATATTCGAAAACAAATTATTGGTGAAACAGCAATAGACTACTGGCGAAAATAGTCGGCAATGCTTGATGACTGAGGTTGCTAGTCATGTATTATAACATGTAACGCTCCAATGTCCATAATAAGCATAGTATTATACTTGTTGACTTTTTAACTTCAATAAGAGTCCT